>JAQOTM010000162.1:99612-121857 GCA_029168755.2 Tillandsia fasciculata
ATATTTAGCTATATTCATAGCTGGTTTAGAGATTTTAGAGGTTGTAGTGTAGCTTTACCCATCATCAGCAGTTTTGTTTCAGCTTACCACCTTTGTTCATTCTTCCGCCTCTTATAGTCCTGGTGGGCACATTTGAGTTGAGGTTTACCCACTAGGAGGAGGCTACTGTTTTATAGTAGTTCTCACTCCCCACTGCATTTCTTTTGTTCTTCCCTTTGTTTTGCAGAGTCGTCTGCGGGGTTGCGGACCCTCCTCAGCGGATCGAGGTGAGTGGATCGCGGATTAGATAGCGGTCTACCCAGGCACCAGTTATGTTACTAGATGTACCCCGGATATTCTCAGATACTCTACTTTTCATTTCATTTTGGGTCCGGCTGCGTCCGGCTGGTTGTATTTGATTAGTGAGCTGGGAGAGACATATGTATTATTGAGAGTTATTTCTGCACTTTACTTTTCAGCTTTATCTGAGATGTACTAGTTCTAGTTTAGCTCTGTTTATGCTCTTTTATTATATCTTTTATATCTGAGCAGGTTACCAGCGCTTCGTGTACACGGGAAATTCCGTGTGCACGGCGGATCTGTAGACGGGCCCGGGTTCTGGTTTACACCCGGGGCGTGACACCTGACTAACAAGAAGGAGAAAGGAAAAGCATGGTTTCTCCTAAGTCAAGTTCCAATAAGTAGTGTAGCAATAAAAGGTGGCCTAACTATATGTCCATACAAGCATGCATTTGTCCTCAAGAATGATATAGAAAGTAAACCACATGCCTACACCTGATCATAATCCTCGATTACAATAATTCCTCAGAGTGAAAATCCGCACATAGCTACAAATCCTATCCCAAAGCATAAGCCAACCACATGAAAGGCTATGTGCTAACATGGCATGTAACATAATCTCATAGGGTAACATTATCCTAGGTTAAGCTTACACTAATCATCACATAGATGTCCAAGTCATGCAAGTCTCAGTATACTCATAAATACTATTCTTGCAATCATTTATACAAATATCATTATCAAGCTTACCTATCTTACAAACATAAACCATGTACCCTAAACATGCATGCATCAGTCATAGAGGGGTGACATCCCCACAGTGCACTTATATTCGCCATAACATAATTATTGCCCTATACAGTTACTGATATTAAGCTTACCATCAGAAAAACAGTCCCGAAGACGTGCAGTTTTTCACCTGCGAAAGTGCCCAGAAAAAATCCAATAAAAATATCACACAACATCCTCGCGTCGATACCTTCGAAACGAGTACCTGCACGTCCAATTCCGAGCCCGTAGGCCGAGTTACAAATTCCACAGTACAGGTGCGCAAAACCACACAGCAACATAACTGTAATTCCATTTACAGATAAGGGAAGAACATATACCTTCGGGCAAAACTCAGAAAAATCCAAGAAAAATACTGTGATATTCCTTGCGTCGAGTAGATGAAAAAAGTGTACAAGCACGTCGCCATACAATGCCCGGTTGCGGAGATATCGCCGAAAAACCACGCCGCTGTCCAAATCTCCTTCACAGAAATGGGGTCACAGTAAGCTCGAACAAACACCTCGAAAAGCGCGAAACTAGGGGAAGCAGAAAATACCAAGATCGTAGCTCTGTCTGTCGCGGATCCAACGGCGAAGAAATCGCTCGAAAAGGAGGTCGGAGTAGGCCGGGGGAGCTCGCGCACCAAAACGCGACGAAGGGGAACCCAAATGGACGAGCGTCGCGCCGCGCCGTAAAAATGGAAACCTCGATAAGCGTGCCACCAAAAATCTCAAACTTTGCAGATGGATGCAGCATAGCTCGGGGATCATCTTTGCTGAAGGCACCATGGCGAGAAGAGGCTCGGAAATGCCAAAAAAAGGGGAAAGAAGGAAGCTCGGATCGCTTTTTATAGGCTCCAGGAAACAATTCAATTAATACCGGATATGTCCCAAATTTCCGGGCGCTGGGACTTTCGGGCGCGTACTGTAGCAGCCCGAATCTTCCCTGGGCCTCCACGTCGCCCGCGAACAGCGGACAGCCACACCGGCCATCCG
Organism: Tillandsia fasciculata; assembly: GCA_029168755.2. Lineage (NCBI taxonomy): Eukaryota > Viridiplantae > Streptophyta > Magnoliopsida > Poales > Bromeliaceae > Tillandsia > Tillandsia fasciculata. The sequence continues at coordinate 101,658 of JAQOTM010000162.1, forward strand.
CTGCTCGACACGTGGCGCGCGGGAATGCCGACGCGTGGACCGCACTCAGCCCCGACCGCGCCCACGTGCGCGCCTGCGCCGCCGCCTGCCACCCTGCACGCACGCGCCCCGAGGCGGCCTGCACCCGTTTCGTGGACCGCGTGCACGTTGACCGACACCAATCAACGGCCTCCACGTGGCCCCCGCCCGGTCCATGCACCAGGCCGCACTCCCCGCAGACCGCGCGCTCGTGCGCCCGCCACTCCGGGGCCGCCACGCGTCCAAGCCCCTGGTGCACGCCTCGCCCGGTGGACCGAGCGGCTGCGCTTCACCCCGCCGCCGCGCTCCTCCGCCAGCCGCCGCTGCTGCCGCCGCCGGGGAACAGTACCCTTGCCTCGAAAAACGTGTCGAATCATCCGGACTCCGAAAAATACAAGTGAATAGTCCATTTTCATCGTTTTCGCGCGCTGAATCTAAATCCGAAGTCCATTTTGCCAAATTCCAACTCTAAAAATTGCCGAAGGCATCCGGAAAGATGTTCCTTTGTCCAAACTTCGCGCTGAGCCCAATTTTAATATCCATAGCGCGCGAAACCACTTCTAAGCATCCGACGGGGTAATCAGACTACTCTCGTGATCCACTACACACACCGAGTCCATCATTAGTGTCCAATTAGTGCACAAATACCACCGACACGCCACATAGGCCCCCCAGAAGCTGTAGATGCAACAGTGCTCCATATGTGGGAATTTCGGGTCTTCACATCCTCCCCCACTAAAAGAAAGTTTCGTCCTCGAAACTAGCTCAAATCCACCAGGAGTCACAAATACCACGGGTAGGTATCCATCAATAACGCCTCCAGCTCCCGAAACACCACTCACTCCCCGTGATTACTTCCCAACAACAACAACAACTCGTACGGCACGGCCTGATGTGCAATTCTCTCATCTCTCGAGCCAGAAATCGCAACAGGCGTCCCTCGTACTCCACCAATCACAGATCTCAAAGGGGCAAGTCAATCACGGGCGAGGGATCCAAAAGCAAAACACTCCTGAGCTGAGACGTGAAACATCATAGAGGCTCCATCAAGAGCTGGGGAAACAGATAACCATCAGTGCAACACGCACTAAACCACCTCCTGGGTCAATCTCAACAGGCGACCCGAAGTATACCCACACATTCATCCAATAAGGAAAAGAATCCAATAAGCTGGGGTCTTCACTCGGTTACTTCCCGATCCAAAACCACCCGAGTGGACTACACAACTGCGGGCTACCTCAAAAGGGATCCTTAAGAGACACAATCTCATGCCACAGTTGGTCACTCAACATGCCAACATAACCCCAACGGACCCACGGGTCGAAGTCGATCTCTCAACTAATAAAGGACACCCTGACGGGGACCAAACCGTCAGTGAATGGGACTGAAAACTAGCTCGAACGGCGATCATAATGCTGATGCCCAAACTCGCGGTCAAAAGTCCGAACCATCACGACAATCCGCGTAAATCCCACTCCAGATGCTGAGTAATCAGAACAGATAGCCAAGCAGGCATGGCCTACGCCCAGGTATATCAATCAAAGCTGGAAATAAAAGGCGTACTGAAAGGCTCAACTGTGGAATCCAAGCTGCCTGCAAAACAGCGGTTCATCCTGCCACAATACTCATAGGGTTGGACTAATGAAGTGTGGACCGAAGATCATCCCACGGTAACTCTACAGCCACAATGGGAGGTATCACTAAAACACACCGACCATCTCCCAACACTGGAAACACTAGCATTGGCGCTGGCATCAGTCTCATTATCCATTGGCCATGCTCTCCCGGCACTGCCGTGTTTAAGAAGCTCCTCACCTCAAGAATAAATGTTGGTCTCAGCCAAACTTGAATAACATCCATTTGGTCGGATTCCACCGCCACTCCAACGGCTAGAATAAGGTGACCCAAGAAGGTATGCTTCAGAAGCTACAACTTGTACCTCAATAACTTGGCATACAGCTTCATCCACATAGGCATGGTAGCACACCCCCAAGTGCTCCTCGTGCTCCATGTCGCTTTGGGAGTAAATCAGAATATCCTCGGGAAACACTACTCCCAATCCGTCCAAGCACAACTAGGACATACAATTCCTCAGACCTTGAAGTCAACAGGGCATTCGTCATTCCATTGGGCCTCGCTATAAACTCATAATGCCCCTACCGTGTCCTGAACGCCATCTAGGCGAAATCCTCGACTGTCTAATTCCAAGTAGGTACTCGCATCATACAATAACTGCCGGAGTATAGCCCCATCAAAAGGTCCTAGATACCACCCGGACCTGTCTACACTCGAACCATAAAAGGACCCTCACAGTCGTGTATCAACGACGTGGCATCACCACCGTATACCAACGGCGTGGCATCACTGCCGTATACCAACGGCGTGGCATCACCACCGTATACCAACGGCGTGGCACTAGGTCAAACAGACCCCTCGATCCATCAGATCCTGCAACTGCGCCATCAGCTCTCTCAGCTCTACAGGCGATATCCAATGAGGTGCTGTCGAGGGTGGCGCGGTTCCCCGAACCACGTCCAACGCAATCTCTATCTCCCTAACCGGCGGCATTACCAACAGCTCAGGTGAAATCACACCCGGGATCTCATGGGCAACAGAGATATCCCTGAGTCCCGGTGCCGCCGTAAGCACCTCTCACACTGTCGCTAAAACCTGTGTGCTCTAACAATCTCAACAAGCAAGCCTTCTCTCTTCTGCCTCGCAGAAGACCAAAGTCCTTTCTTCCGCAGTCAAACATCCTGTGGCACTGTGCCAACCAATCCCAAGCACTAGGTCGAAACACCGAACTGCCCTAAATACCAATAAGTCTGCCGGTACAACTCGCGGCCTCAACTGCACTGGACATGATCCACAAGCCTCCTCCACATGCACAACACTAACAGGAACCTGTACCTCTAGTGCACGTGGTAACAAATCTGCCTCTAGTCCATGCAGGAATACAACATGTTCTAACTCCGACTGCTGTGATGAAATCTCACCTGCGACAACTTAATCCACTACCGTGGCGCCCTCCAACCGGGCGGCACAGATTCATCCGCTCAAAGCAAGTGGTTGTCGCTCAATCTGCCTGGAAATCAGGACTATCCACAAGGGAGCACGACCTCTGTCTCTGATCACATTGAGGCGACGAATAAGGTCCTCCGCAGATAACAAATCCACGCTACCGCTGCGCCACTCTGATAAAGATACTGATGCTGCCATCGGGGTCCACCCGATCTCCGGCATCTCGGGAACTCGTTATCCTGGAAAAGGAAATCAGAAACGCCTCTGCCGGCCGATCTGTCCTCCATCACCCGGCGCCAAGCGCCAAAATCCAAAACTCGCCTCTGGCGGCAGATCCCTCTCCAAAGGAACTGCTATGCCACGCTCCAAACACAACGCCTACACCAACGAGGCGTCAATAATCCGTAACTGAGGGACTAACTAAACTGAAAGGTGTCCTGGCGCAATCCACTCCCAGTCTCACATATCCTATGCGCCTCGTCCCTCAAAACCCGAAGCGCGCAGTTCAACAACTGCATAAACTCTCTAGCACAGGGAGGCTCTCAATTAATCACTCCATCAACACCAACCACGACTCTGCCCCCAAAGGCTCCAAACTCAATCTTACGAGTCGGGGTGGATCATCTGCCAAATCTGGCTCAATAGATCGATCATGTCCCACAGCTCCTCTGCTGTCAACTATCCACCCTGCCTCGGTGCCTCGACACTAAACATTGGCACAGAGGGGGCTACTCAGTGCTCCGACAACTGTGTCACCAAGACCAGCTGCTCACTCCGCCGCTGATAAGCCTCTGACAATCCTATCATCTGGGTCCGGAGTTCTCTGACCTCAATCCGGGTATCCGGCACAAAACCAACTGCTCAAGCTCAACTGCTATGACAGGATGCACACGGGTCAAAACCCAGCGTCGGGGAGACACCGCTCGCCACGACGAAACCACAAAACTACACAAAACAGCGCTCGACCCAATCCAGCGAAAGTCTAAAGCATGTCACCCGTTCCACAGCATAATGTTGTCTGCAGCCAACATAATCACTTAGGAGAATAAACATGCCAATCACTCCTCCCGTCCCTTGGGAGAGGTATAAAACTCAATCAGGACTCTCGCTAAAAATCACGACTCTCACGAAGTCAACCAAGGGTCAAACCATAAGCCTAGGGTTTCTAAGTCCACCATGACCTACAACCTAGGCTCTGATACCACTCTAATCTGTCACGCCCCGGGGTCGAAACTGCGACCCGGCTCGCCAACAGATCCGCCACCTATGCCAAACCCGCATAGGCGAAGCGTCCTACCTGCAAGAAAGTACTACAGCTAACAGATATCAGAGCTATAAGATAAAACCTGCTGTAAAACTAAAATCAATCACTGTACAACTGGGAGTAATACAACAATGTCCGCCTCCCAAAAAGAATAATAATAATACAATATCCTCAAATACAAGCTCTGAACCCAACCGGGCGGTAACTCCAATAAATACATCAGTGTACAGTCTCTCAATACATAATATATCCTCACTACATCAGTCTCTCAAAAGAGGAAAAAATAAAACAACTAATCTACTGGAGATCTCCTCTGAAGGGTACCGCTACTCTCCAACGACGGGTAGGGATCTAGCACGCGACTCCCTCGCCGCGAACAACCACCGCAGACTCCGCAACACCCGCTAAGACTCTGCAAAACAAGGAGAGAAAGGAAAAAGGAGGGGGAAGACCCCCAAAGGGTGTGAGAACTACACCAAAAAGGGAGTTCTCAGTGGGTACCCCCGCCAGACCCGACGGTTCGCCCACTAAGTCCTCAAGAGACATAAACTAACCAAAGCTGTAAAGACTGAAATAAGGAAACTGGAGACTCTCAACAGCTACCATGTCTCTATCTAAATGCTCAAAAGGGGAGAACCAAATAATGGTATGCAACCACTAGCACATGAAGTGCACAATCGACCCAATCGAGCTGACTGCCACATCTGGTCCAGTCAAACCTGCGCCCACCTACAACCACCTCCCGCTGACGGGCAGGAATTACGTAGGGCGTCCAAACGGACTAACTCGCTATCGAGTAGTGGCTCATGCAGGCTATAGTCAAAATCCACGCTCTCTCTCAGAACGGATAAACTCAAGATCACCAAGCCTCTCGCACAACGGTCAACAACTCACAAAGACCTCGGGACCACAGTCCCCAAATGGATCCCAACAACACTAGCACTGGTCTAAACATAGCTACTAGACCCCACTCGGTCCCCCTGACACGAGTTCAACAATAAGGCAAATATCTGTAATAAACCCAATCCAAAGTGCCGCCAGTAAAACTGGCAATGCCTGCTCAGCGGAATCTGCACACAAGGCTCGAAACCGCGGGATCGGCCCGCACGGCTCGCATCCCAAAAAGTATCAGACCGGCACACAAGGCTGGGTCCGAAAGGATCGGCCCGCACGGCTCGCATCCAACAAGTATCAGACCGGCACACAAGGCTGGGTCCGAAAGGATCGGCCCGCACGGCTCGCATCCAACAAGTATCAGACCGGCACACAAGGCTGGGTCCGAAAAGCCTACCTCCGGAGTGGCACTCGAGGGGAGCGACCCACACGAGTAAAGTATCTCAGTAACAAGTATCTCTGTATAGCAGGACTTGATCACAATCTGATCAAAGTGGGAAAACTCAACCACCAAAGAAAGACCCGACCTCAGTCGGATGCAACTAAACGATAAGTGGGAAACTCCATCCACTAGAGGAAACTGACATCCAATCTGATGCATAAGTAATATCCGGTCAACCGCCCAATATCCGCGGTCGCCGCGAAACCCCACAAACTAATCCAACCTGTCCCGGACACAAAGTCCCGACTACACTACCCAGACCCCCTGCTCAAACCCGAGCAACACTGACCACCTGACTAACAAGAAGGAGAAAGGAAAAGCATGGTTTCTCCTAAGTCAAGTTCCAATAAGTAGTGTAGCAATAAAAGGTGGCCTAACTATATGTCCATACAAGCATGCATTTGTCCTCAAGAATGATATAGAAAGTAAACCACATGCCTACACCTGATCGTAATCCTCGATTACAATAATTCCTCAGAGTGAAAATCCGCACATAGCTACAAAATCCTATCCCAAAGCATAAGCCAACCACATGAAAGGCTATGTGCTAACATGGCATGTAACATAATCTCATAGGGTAACATTATCCTAGGTAAGCTTACACTAATCATCACATAGATGTCCAAGTCATGCAAGTCCTCAGTATACCTCATAAATACTATTCTTGCAATCATTTATACAAATATCATTATCAAGCTTACCTATCTTACAAACATAAACCATGTACCCTAAACATGCATGCATCAGTCATAGAGGGGTGACATCCCCACAAGTGCACTTATATTCGCCATAACATAATTATTGCCTTATACAGTTACTGATATTAAGCTTACCCACCTGAAGCGCTTAAACCAAGGCAAACCTGAAGTCGGTGAAGAGTGTAGACGCTCACAGTCCAAAATCTGCCAAAATTACACCCTCGGTACATATTGCGCAAGCCTTGGCTCCAAACAACTGAAAACACCCCTGAGTACAACAATAAGGTCCAACATTACACTTTTATTCCAAAATAATCCACATATACAACATCAGAAAACAGTCCCGAAGACGTGCAGTTTTCACCTGCAGAAAGTGCCCAGAAAAATCCAATAAAAATATCACAGCAATCCTCGCGTCGATACCTTCGAAACGAGTACCTGCACGTCCAATTCCGAGCCCCGTAGGCCGAGTTACAAATTCCACAGTACAGGTGCGCAAAACCACACAGCAACATAACTGTAATTCCATTTACAGATAAGGGGAAGAACATATACCTTCGGGCAAAACTCAGAAAAATCCAAGAAAAATACTGTGATATTCCTTGCGTCGAGTAGATGAAAAAAGTGTATAAGCACGTCGCCATACAATGCCCGGTTGCGGAGATATCGCCGAAAAACCACGCCGCTGTCCAAATCTCCTTCACAGAAATGGGGTCACAGTAAGCTCGAACAAACACCTCGAAAAGCGCGAAACTAGGGGAAGCAGAAAGTACCAAGATCGTAGCTCTGTCTGTCGCGGATCCAACGGCGAAGAATCGCTCGAAAAGGAGGTCGGAGTAGGCCGGGGGAGCTCGCGCACCAAAACGCGACGAAGGGGAACCCAAATGGACGAGCGTCGCGCCGCGCCGTAAAAATGGAAACCTCGATAAGCGTGCCACCAAAAATCTCAAAACTTTGCAGATGGATGCAGCATAGCTCGGGGATCATCTTTGCTGAAGGCACCATGGCGAGAAGAGGCTCGGAAATGCCAGAAAAAGGGAAAGAAGGAAGCTCGGATCGCTTTTATAGGCTCCAGGAAACAATTCAATTAATACCGGATATGTCCCAAATTTCCGGGCGCTGGGACTTTCGGGCGCGTACTGTAGCAGCCCGAATCTTCCCTGGGCCTCCACGTCGCCCCGCGAACAGCGGACAGCCACACCGGCCATCCGCTGCTCGACACGTGGCGCGCGGGAATGCCGACGCGTGGACCGCACTCAGCCCCGACCGCGCCCACGTGCGCGCCTGCGCCGCCGCCTGCCACCCTGCACGCACGCGCCCCGAGGCGGCCTGCACCCGTTCCGTGGACCGCGTGCACGTTGACCGACCAATCAACGGCCTCCACGTGGCCCCGCCCGGTCCATGCACCAGGCCACACTCCCCGCAGACCGCGCGCTCGTGCGCCCGCCACTCCGGGGCCGCCACGCGTCCAAGCCCCTGGTGCACGCCTCGCCGGTGGACCGAGCGGCTGCGCTTCACCCCGCCGCCGCGCTCCTCCGCCAGCCGCCGCTGCTGCGCCGGCCGGAACAGTACCCTTGCCTCGAAAAACGTGTCGAATCATCCGGACTCCGAAAAATACAAGTGAATAGTCCATTTTCATCGTTTTCGCGCGCTGAATCTAAATCCGAAGTCCATTTTGCCAAATTCCAACTCTAAAAATTGCCGAAGGCATCCGGAAAGATGTTCCTTTGTCCAAACTTCGCGCTGAGCCCAATTTTAATATCCATAGCGCGCGAAACCACTTCTAAGCATCCGACGGGGTAATCAGACTACTCTCGTGATCCACTACACACACCGAGTCCATCATTAGTGTCCAATTAGTGCACAAATACCACGACACGCCACATAGGCCCCCCAGAAGCTGTAGATGCAACAGTGCTCCATATGTGGGAATTTCGGGTCTTCACATTTATACTTTGTTTTTGAACAAAAGGGTTTTTATTGAACAAGTGCATTGAATAAAAAGGGCTTCACGTTCATTCACTCCAAATTAATTTATCAACTTTACTCCATAATCATAATCTTGAAGATACTTCATTATAGGAGTTTTTGATAGTTATAAGCATCAAATTTTAGAAATCATGTGTGATCTTTAGATGCTTAATCTATCTCGATTGTGTGAATTCTTTGTGACAACACAAGTTGAGCATTGGTTATATTGACTTTAATTGCATCTTTTCACGCATTTAGAAATCTATTATGCTTTTGACATCATAATATTTCGATGTTGCAATGATCATTTATGTTAATTAATTCATCTTTTAAGTGATCAAAGTCAATTTCTCTCTCAATGATCTCTTGGTATAGTCATTATCTTATTTGACTATTTAGTCGAGTATGAATGCGGGATCAATTTTTGGTTGAATACCTTATATATTAAATAATTGATAGCCAATTGAGGGGGAGTCAAAGAAAAGTAAAATGCTCAAAAGATGTGGAAAGAGTTACATCCCAATGAGGAGTGTGAAAACTACCACCACATGGAGAAAAAAGATACCCCATGTATGCCAAGCAATTTTTTTTTTTAAAAAAAATGATGATGAAATGCATGTTGAAATACTTGACTCTGTCAAATTTCAAGGTTGGTATAAGGTGGGATTTTTAACGAAAGATGCTCAAAGAGCCACTCTCTTCAACAGATTGTCTAGATATATTATCTAACTTATCTGGGATTTCAAACATCTATTGATCTTGGTATTTCATTTTCTTTACCAAATTGATGATTTGATAAAGGCATTACGCATAAGATCATGTTAGATGTGATTGAAGTTGTTCAACTTTAAGGGTTTTAATTTTCATAAATTTTCGTTTCATTTTTGAGTATTTTTGATAGATTTGGTATAATCTATTTCTTGTTGCATGAAACGATGACTTTTGTTTAAAGTTGATGCGCTAAAGTGCTTACATACTTTTTCTGGTTTTTATGGAATTTTTTTAAATTATTCTGATGAAAGAAATTTGGATCATACACCTCAATCTCAAGAAAGGGTAGAATTCAAGATTGATGTCATTTGGAAATCTCCGTAAGTCATCTTTGTAAATCCGTTACATCTTGATAGAGTTTGGATCTCAAGATTATTTTTGATGACTTGTGTTTGATGAATATAACATGAAAAACTGTTTATAATGTTTTATCTTTGTTTTTCATGATTTAGGAGTAAATCTTTTTAATTTTGTGAAATTAATTGGATTGAATGGCATCTGTGTGAATTCATTGGTTAAAGCACTTAAATTGATTTCTTGATGGAATACAAATCGGTATTTGAAAAGATTCTAAAATCTGGATTTGTTTCAAGAAATTTTTGATTTTTGCTTTCTGGTACCGGTACGCAATCTGCATTTTTGTTATATACCGGAACTGAGCTTTTATCTCTCTTTCTCTATGAACTAATGTTGTTAGATTTCCTTTTGTCTAGTATGTTCACTGTTTGACAATTTGTGACAAAAAGGGGGAGAAGAGAAATGACGGAGATGAGATCATCGAGAGAGGACAAACAAAAAAAAGGGGGAGAACAGAATATAATGATCGTATCACAAGGGGGAGAACATAGATGCTCAAGATAGGGGGAGATAAAGAAAAGATTGAAAGAGCCGAAAAACAAAAGAACCAAAAGGACGAATCAAATGTAGGATTTTAATTTCTAACGACTAACGTTTGATTTTGTTTGGAGTTTTGTTTTGCAGGAATTACATCACTTTAAGACTCCAAGTCCTAAGTCATAGAGTATGTTCTAGGACTGTTTGGTTCAAATGTAATTTTGTATTTATTGGATCTTTCACGCAAAGAAAATCAATGTTTTGGTGATAACATTGAATTTCGATTTTTTGGTTTAAGATGAGTGACTTGAGCGTTTTTATGTATTTTTGGGTTTTGTCACGAAATTGCCAAAGGGGGAGATTGTTACGGCATTTTGGTGTTGGCATATTTCGTGAGTCAAGTCAGTGAGTTGAGTCGGAGTCTTAAAGGGATCAAATTGTCAATCAGCAATCAAAGACTTAGAGAAGATTCAACAAGAGCTCAAGTTGACACTCAGTGTCTTGAGTCTTGAAGATTGAAGATGAAGAATTGTGGATCAGTTACATCAATCTCAAGAAGAAAGTATTCAAAAGGATCAGGTATGTTTAACTAAATAATTTTGGTGATCCGAATACTTTCTTATAGTGTAGAAACACTTGGATGAATTTTTAATTGCATAAAAATCAAAAACTGGACATGGGACATGTTCAGGATCCGGATCAGACAATCCAATCCGGATCCCGAAGGGTGTTGTTCATTGGCAAATCCAATCCGGATCAAAGGCCAATTCCGATCCGGATCCCGAACATGGGATTTTGCTGAATTGTATGAACGATCCGGATCGGGCTTTGCAATCCGGATCCCGAACCCTTGTTTTTCTGGAATTGTCTATCTCGTTACGACGATCCGGATCGCAGTAAATCCGATCCGGATCGCCGTCCTGAAAAATTCCAGATAAGGTAAGTTTTTGATTCTTATCTCTTTCCAAAGGTTTCTAACCTATAAATAGACACTTAGGGTTTCTCAAGAACGTGGGACAAATACCGAAAACACTTGAGAGCAACCCTAGAGGCTAGGTTTTTATCGTTCTTCTTTTAGCCTCTTTTAGGTCAATTCGACGGTTCTTCCAAGATCTATCTTTTGTCGAATTGATCTAATCTTTGCTTAGAGATTCTTTCTACGGTTCTTCAATGATAATCTAAGCAAAGGATCACCATCGAAGCCTATATTCTTATCGGCTGAGTTTGCGTCGTGGATTCGACGTGGCATCGTGGATTCGGTGTGTTGAAGGCGTTTCGTGGATTCGAAACGTGTGCTCGTGGATTCGAGTGGCGTTCGTGGATTCGAACGTGTGCAGTGGACGTGCAATCGGTGGAGCGCAAGGTCCGAAGAAGTTGAAGGAGGGGTTGAGTCCGTGGAGTCGGTAATCACCTTGTTATTCTTCTTTTCTTAGTGGATTGTTATTGCGTGTTGGTCCCGTGGTTTTTCTCTTGGATTGGAGTTTCCACGTAAATCTCGGTGTGTTGATTTTTATTTTCCGCATTGGTTTTTATTTTGCACTGAGATTTGATTTTTATAAATATTACACCTATTCACCCCCCTCTAGGTGTTTGATAGTACCTATTTAGATCCTTGTGGATCCTACATTATAAAAACCTACATCCGGTTGTGCATAGACTACCGGGAGATAAATAAGGTCACCATTAAGAATAAATACCCTCTGCCAAGGATCGACGACCTATTCGACCAATTACAAGGGGCAACGGTATTTTCAAAGATTGACCTGCAGTCCGGCTATCATCAGCTCAGGGTTAAGGGGGAGGACATGTCACGCCCCGGGGTCGAACTGCGACCCGAGCTCGCCAACAGATCCGCCGTCTGTGCGGAAACTGCAGCACAGACGAAGCGTCCAACCTGTAAAAGAGATCTAGCTATACAAGTATCAGAGCAGAAAAGAAGCTAAGCTGAAAGAGTAAACTGTAAACAAGAGTCACTAAGTAACAAGTCCAGGTACAATATCCATAATCTCTCAAAACCGGGTACAACATCACTATCTAGTACAAAAGTGGAAACAAAATACCCGGGAAACTCTACCTCGAACTCTACAACCCGAAGGTACTAATCAGCCAAGCCCTTGCCCCGGTCAGAAGACTCCGCACGGACCGACCCAGGAGCGGCCGCCTCAGAAGCACCTGCCACACACAGCGGGTGTGAGATCAACTGAAAAGTCAGATCTCAGTGGGTACCGATGTCCGATCCACAGTAGCCCACTAAGTCCCCTGGAGGTAAAACAGATAAGTAGATAGATAGATAGATACAGAAATGGAAGCTGTAAATAAGTCTATCACTATATGCAGTAATGCAATGCAATATAAATGACATCTGGAATCATAAAAGATGACCACCCACTCATGCCATTTCCCTTGCAGCCACCTGGTAACTCGGCCAGGGCGAACTCACACCTGGTATCGTCGGCCAGGGAAATACCCACCTGGTAACTCGGCCAGGGAAAACGTCCCTCCCGGTAACTCAGCCAGGGGAATAGACCTCCCGGTTAACGCGGCCCGGAGAAAAACCACCCTCCTGGTACTCGGCCAGGAAATTGCCTCCCCGGTAACTCGGCCGGAGAGAAACGCCCTCCTGGTAACTCAGCCAGGGGCGTCGAATACCACTGTGTATTCCAGAACGAACTCCTAGGAGCATAATGCGTGTCTCAGTCGGTAACCATAACCCACGACTTACACGGCTGCTCCGCATTTACCTGATATCCCAAGGACTCATTACCTTTGCAATTGCAAGCAAAATGGGCATTCCGTAACATTCTTGGAAGAAACCAACCCACCTGCGAAGAGGTCGTAAAGTCGTACGCCAAACAGAGGTCCCGGTGGCGATCCTACAGCTCCAGTAGCACAACGCGCACCGCTGACCACGCAATCAGGCCAACACTAAGTCCACACTGCAAAATCGGTGAAAACTGGGGTCAGAAGAAAAACCCGTGACAAAAGACCCGCCCTCAAACGGCGGAAAAACCTATCCGGCGACGATGAACGTCGGGCGTTGCGCGGAAACCCCTCGCGCGACCGCCACGGCGCATCGTCGAGCCGCAATCCCTGCGGCACAGCACAACCCACGGCCGCGCAGCCCAAAAACATGCTCTACGTGGTGACGGCTAGCCGCGGCCGGTAGCGCCGCGCGGCCCAAGAGCTGCCCGCGCGGCACCCTGCAGCGCCGCGCACCAAGCGCGCGGCCTGCAGGCCATGGGGCCCAAGGGCCGCCGCGCGGCCCTCCTGCAGTGCCGCGCGCCTGGCGCCCGGCCTGCAGGGCCGCGGGGCCCCAAGGGCACCCGCGCGGTGCCCTGCAGCGCCGCGCGCCTTGCGCGCGGCCTGCAGGCCGCGGGGCCGAAAGGGCCGCCGCGCGGCCCCTAGCAGTGCCGCGTGCCTGGCGCGCGCCTGCAGGGCCCGCGGGCCCCAAGGGCACCCCGCGCGGTGCCCTGCAGCGCCGCGCGCCTTGCGCGCGCCTGCAGGGCCGCGGGGCCCAAAGGGCCGCCGCGCGGCCCCTAGCAGTGCCGCGCGCAGCTGGCGCGCGGCCTGCAGGGCCGCGTGGGCCCCAAGGGCACCCGCGCGGTGCCCTGCAGCGCCGCGCGCCTTGCGCGCGCGCCTGCAGGGCCGCGGGGCCCAAAGGGCCACCGCGCGCCCCTAGCAGTGCCGCAGCGCCTGGCGCGCGGCCTGCAGGGCCGCGAGCCCCAAGGGCACCCGCGCGGTGCCCTGCAGCGCCGCGCGTCTTGCGCGCGGCCTGCAGGGCCGCGGGGCCCAAAGCCGCCGCCGCGCGCCCCTAGCAGTGCCGCGGCCTGGCGCGCGGCCTGCAGGGCCGCGGGGCCCCAAGGGCACCCACGCGGTGCCCTGCAGCGCCGCGCGCCTTGCGCGCGCCTGCAGGGCCGCGGGGCCCAAAGGGCCGCCGCGCGGCCCCTAGCATGCCGCGCGCCTGGCGCGCGGCCTGCAGGCCGCGGGGCCCCAAGGGCACCCGCGCGGTGCCCTGCACGCCTGCGCGCCTTGCGCGCGGCACTGCTAGGGGCCGCGCGGCGGCGCCCGCCTGCAGGGCCGCGGGCCCCAAGGGCACCCGCGCGGTGCCCTGCAGCGCCGCGCGCCTTGCGCGCGGCCTGCAGGGCCGCGGGGCCCAAAGGGCCGCCACGCGGCCCCTAGCAGTGCCGCGCGCGCTGCGTCGCCGGCTTGCAGGGCCGCGGGGCCCCAAGGGCACCCGCTCGGTGCCCTGCAGCGCCGCGCGCCTTGCGCGCGGCCTGCAGGGCCCGCGCGGCGGCCCTTTGGCGCGCGGCCTGCAGGGCCCGCGCGGTGCCCTTTGTCGCGCGGCCTGCAGGGCCGCGGGCCCAAAGGGCCGCCGCGCGGGCCCTGGCAGTGCCGCGGCCTCCACTCGGAATCTCAACCAAATAGAGGGGGTAAAATCCAATCATCCACCACTCAAGCTCCCAAGGCTGACACAAATACCTCCTCCAGAGACGCGATGCAATCCTCGGGTCTCAAACTGGAACAAAATAAAGGTGAGCACTCCAGGAATCCGCACACCTCAACCAAGTACAGCTGGGCTAACCGCTCGAGCTATCAAGTAGTCCGCATCGGTACAAGCATCCGCCCCTGCTAGGGCCTCAGATAAACCCAACCGCAAATCCAACAACACCCAGGTCAACCCAGTACCTCGGTACTCCCAAGGCATCCGATATAAGTCCCCCAACTGATCCCGTAACCTCAGATCTCCAATCCAAAACAGTCGGGATGTAGAAGCACATCCCTAACCCTCCGGCATCAACACTCAGCCATGATCAGTCGAGAGAACCAGATTGCAAAACAACCTTCGCGAAGATCCAATACCCTTGCAGCTGGTAAATCAAATCCTCCAAGCTTGGCAGAAGGGTGCTAGCTCCCGATGATCACTTCATCAAATTCTTACGGGTCCTCACAAAGCCGAAGTGAACCAACCTTCCACAACTCGAATAGCACCGGCGCCCCCAGAGGTGCCACACTTGGCCTGACACAAATCCAACACATCAAATCCTGGAGTTGGGTCCTCAACTCCCAAACTGGTGTCATGCCAAACAACTCCGATAGGAGAACAGCTAGAAACTCACCACCAAAAAGGTATCTCCAAGTCCTGGTGCCGCCGCAGATCCCTCAAACACACCAGCCAAAAGGCTACTCACCACACTACGAGACATCCGCCTCGCTCACAAGTCAAAACCAAAGAGGCGAAGATACTCTCAAGCAACCCAGTACACCAACACCTCCAGGCCTGGCTCCCACGAGAACCGTCCTCGCAGCATAATCAGCTGCCGCGAAAAGAAAAAGATAACCGAGCCAGCCTAACCGTCCTAAGTACCAAACCAAGCCCCACAACTGGGTCAAGACCATCAGGCCTACAGGTACAACCAAGGACTCAACCGCACCGGGCAGGACCCACGACACTCCCCCCCAGGTGCAAAAGATCGGGAATACGACCTCCCGAACACCAGGTAACCGTCCTACCCTAACCCAAAGCACTGAAGCCAAACACTACCCACCAAGAAGGGAAACCCTCTCGTATCGAAAGATACGAACCCAAGAGCCTGGAACAATTCAAACCTACCGCCACACTGGCCGCTGGAATCTATGTGCTCTGACGGTCTCAAAATCCACTATCCAAAAAGAAATCAGGATGCCTCATCCGACTGACCTGTCCTCCAACACCCGGCGCCAGCGCCTCAATCAGAACTCGCCTCAGGCGGCAGATCCCAATCCGAAGGAACTGCAATGCCACGCTCCATACCAGGCGCCTACTCCAATGAGGCGTCCCTAGAACTCTCATCCCTCACCGAACAAGACCCTGCCTTCAAAGGCTCCATACTCAATCCCACAGTCAGGGCAACTCATCCGCCAGATCTGGCTCACTCCTTCAATGCAATCCCACAGTTTCCCTGCTGTCAACTGTCCACCCTTCCTCGGTGCCCCAGCACTAAACGTCGGCACGGAGGGCTACTCACTAGTCGACAACTGTGCCACCTGCACTGATCCGACAACTGCGCCACTGTGCTGATCCGACAACTGTGTCCCCGCGCGCTCCGACAACTGCACCACTGTGCTGATCCGACAACTGTGTCACCACGCTGCTCCGACACTGTGTCACTGCCACGACAACTGCACCACTGTGCTGATTCCGACAACTGTCCCCGGCGCTGCTGCCGACAACTGTGTCACTGCTCCGACAACTGCACCACTGTGCTGATCCGACACTGTGTCACCGGGCTCGCTCCGACAATTGTGTCACCGCGCTGCTCCGACAACTGTTCACTGCCCGACAACTGCACCACTGTGCTGATCCGACAACTGTGTCACCGTGCTGCTCCGACAACTGCACACACGTGCTGATCCGACAACTGTGTCACCGCGCTGCTCCGCTGATCTGCCTCCAACACTCCTACCCTTCGGGTCCGGAGCCCCCAGACTCCAATCTGGGTATCCGGCCCGAAACAACCAGCTCAGGCCCAACTGCCGCACCAAGGTGCACTCGGGTCAGAGCCCCAACGTCGGGGAGACACCGCTCACCACGACAAAACCGCAAATCAGCACACCCCAAACACTCGACCCAATCTAGCGAAAGTCAAAGGCATCCCCCTATTTTTGTAACGTTATGTTGTCTGCAGCCAACATAACTGTCCCACAAAATAGGGTATGCCGATCCCTCTTCACTCACTGGAAGAGTCAAAACCAAATCACCGACTTTCGCCAAAAGTCACGTCTCTCACGCCCTAACTTCCTAGGGTCCGCCAAAAGCCTAGGGTTTCCTAAGTCCCAACTGACCTATCCCTAAGCTCTGATACCAACTTAATCTGTCACGCCCCGGGTGTAAACCAGAACCCGGGCCCGTCTACAGATCCGCCGTGCACACGGTATTTCCCGCGTACACGAAGCGCCAAACCTGCTCAGATATATAAGAGATAATAATAAATGAGCAATAAAAACAGAGCTGAACTAAAACTAATACATCTCAGACTGAAGCTGGAAATAAAATACAATACATCTGTATAAATGATACATCTGTCTCTCCCAGCTCACCAAAATAAATACAACCTGCTGGCAAAAGCCAGTCCCAAAGTAAAAGTACAATCGTCTGAGGAAACACGGGTACACCAACAGTCCAGCTAACACGCTCATCCTGCCTCGAAGTCTATCTACTCAGCCGTCCTCTCTCCTCGACCCGTCGCTGAAAACCCAGCAGCACCCGCAGAAGACACTGCAAAACAAGGGAGAAGAAAAAGAGGAAAGAAGAATGGGGGTGAGACTACCAGTAAACCAGTAGCCTCCCCTAGTGGGTAAAACCTCAAATCCTGACACACCCACTAGGTCTACCAGAGGCAAAAAGGAAAGAAGTGTGGTAAGCAGTGATGACTGCCGAAAACAGGAAACTACCACTACTATGCCTCTAATATGCCAAGCTAAAGAGATAGCTAACTGTATGCATCAGAACATAAATGCCTGCCTGCCTAGACCCAATCGATACACCAGTGAGCACTGGTACTGCCTGCTCTGCCTGCCTGCCAAATCAGGTATGCTGGCCAACGCATAACACCGATAGGGAAAAGGGAGTCTCAAGGACTCGAAGCCTGTAAAACGCACACTCCGGAGTGGCACTCGAGGGGAGCGACCCACACGAGTATAATGCCTGAGTAACAAGTACCATAGATCAGCAGGACTGGATCATGACTCTGATCAAAGTGGGAAAACCCATCCACTAAAAGGAGACCCGATCTCAACCCGATGCAAGATAAACAAATAGTGGGAAACCCCATCCACTAGAGACCTGATACCCAATCTGATGCATAAGCAACCTCCGGTCAACCGCCCAAGGTCCGCGGTTGCCGCAATACCCTGCCATCAAGCCTGCCTGTCCCAAAATCCAAGATCCACAATCGGGTAGAATAATCGATATCCGGTCAACCGCCTACTGTCCGCGGTTGCCGCAATAACCCCCAAGTCCGACATCAAGTACACCCTGTCTCCGACCCCAAGGTCCCGGCTACACTATCCCAAACCCCCGCTCGAACCCGAGCAACATGACTCGAAAGTCTAAATAAGAAGGAGAAAGAAAGCAATCATGGTTTCTCCTAAGTCAAATCCCAATATGATAGTGTAGCAATAAAAGATGGCCTATCTAGATGTCCATACAAGCATGCAAGTGTTCTCAAGGAAATATAATTAAAGGCATTAATCATTAACAGTATCCACCTACGCATGTCATCTACCCTCAAGTAGTACCATCAACAGGATAATCAAATAGTCCAACATAAATATTCCATTCCACATGCAAGGTTAACCGCTATCAAAGCAACCCTATTCCCACACCGGCATGCATAAACCCAACCCCAATCATGATTAATCAAGATGTCCAATAAAGGGGATCACTCTAATATTCCTAGTGAGCATGTCAAAATAGAGGTAAGAAACAACCGCCCACCTCGAGCGCTAAATCCTGATCCCAACAGCGAAGTCCGCGCCCGGTCTCAACGATCACCACGGTACTGCACAAAATACCCCAAAAGAACAAGCACAATTAATGAACCATGCTCACACCAAAATCTGTCCCAATTACAATCAGTCCACAGTTTAGCCTTTTTCACCTGCGAGATCGTGCTCTAGAAATTCCCAGAAAAATACCACTGCGATCTACGCGACGAACCGGTCGAAACGAGTACCTGCACGTTTCCACACGATTTTTCTATGCTGAGAACCAAAATCGACAAGAGAACCACCCCGAACAATACTTCCACCCAAAAACTGTGCTACAAAGTTCTGTAAAAAGGGGTTTCTCACCTTCAGGGAAATTCCACAAAATTCCACGAAAAATCAGAGAGACTCCTTGCGATGCGTAGATGCAAATCCCCTTTTGAATCGCCTCAATCCGATGCCGGTTGCGGAGATATCGCCGAAATACCGAACCGCTGTCCAAAACTCCATCACAGCAAAATGGGGTCACAAGATGATCCGAAAAACCCATGAAAACCTCGGAATGGGGAAAAACCAGTAGAAACAAGAAACGTAGCCCTACCTGTTAAAAATCCAACGGCGCAAAAATCGCGAAAATAGGAGGTCGGGGTGAGTCGGGGGAGCCTGAACACTGAGATGCGATGAATCGGTTGCCGGAGAATGATCGTCGCGCCGCGCCGGAAAAATCCCAAACCTCGGGATCCGAGCCTCCTAAAATCCTCAAACTTCACAGGATGCTTCCTCTCTTCTGATGAAGATTTCATCTTCTCACTCCTTGAGAAGATGAAGCCTCTAAGATGGAGAAAACCCTTTGAATGAGCCTCGGATTCCCTCAAAGCCACAACCAAAACCAACATTTCCAAAATTACCTCTGTGTCCTACCGAACAGGAAACACCGAAATCACCCAATGAAAACGCGCCACGTGGCCCCCCCCGCAACGCCACTGCCCGCCACTCTCTGTGCACCCGACGCTGCCACTGCCCCGCACAGTGACCCGAACCAATGGGCCGCCACGTGTCACTCCACTGTTCGGTGCACCCGTGCACGAAACCTGAACCGAACCAACCAATCCTGCCACGTGTCACAGTTGATGCACCATACCGTGAGCCACCAAAAAAATACTCCGTAGACAGCGAATTGTGAGCCGGCCAACCACCAAGACGCCACGTGTCCACCTCGGTCCACCATACACCTCCAGTCTGGTCCGTGGACCAGACCCAACACCAGTCCAATAAAACTCTGCCACGTGTCCACCGCCTTGGTGCACGCCCGCCGCGTGGACCGCGCCGCCTGGCCCGCGCGCTGCCCGCGCCTGCCCGCGCCGCGCGCCGCCCTGTGCCGCCTGCCCGAGGCCGCCGCCGCCGCCCGCGGCGTGCCCGCCGCCGCCGGCCGGCCGCCGGCGATCGCCGGAAGTACTGTTCCGGTGCATGAACAGTAACCCGAGCCCAAAAATCAAGTAAATAGTCCATCTGAAGCGTTTTCGCGCGCTGAATCCGAATTTGACGTCCGTTTCGCCAAATTCTCACTCTAAAAATTGCCGAATGCCCCCGGAAAGGTATTCTTAGCCCAAATTCGCGCCGAGCCCAATCTCAATATCCGTTTCGCGCGAAAACACTCTAAACATCCGACGGAGTCCCCCGATCACCTCACGTGATCCATTTAAGTCCGAAGTTCATCACTTGAGTCCAAATTGGCGCCCGAACACCGCCGACATGCCCCAAAGGCCTCCAGAAGCTGCCGGTCACACTGTAAAAGCCCTGTAGAATTCCGAATCATCACAT
>JAQOTM010000162.1:121957-163524 GCA_029168755.2 Tillandsia fasciculata
TTTTTGGTTGTGGCATATTTCGTGAGGTCAAGTCATGTGAGTTGAGTCGGAGTCTTAAAGGGATCAAATTGTCAATCAGCAATCAAAGACTTAGAGAAGATTCAACAAGAGCTCAAGTTGACACTCAGTGTTTTGAGTCTTGAAGATTGAAGATGAAGAATTGTGGATCAGTTACATCAATCTCAAGAAGAAAGTTTTCAAAAGGATCAGGTATGTTTAACTAAATAATTTTGGTGATCCGAATACTTTCTTATAGTGTAGAAACACTTGGATGAATTTTTAATTGCATAAAAATCAAAAACTGGACATGGGACATGTTCAGGATCCGGATCAGACAATCCAATCCGGATCCCGAAGGGTTGTTCATTGGCAATTCCAATCCGGATCAAAGGCCAATTCCGATCCGGATCCCGAACATGGGATTTTGCTGAATTGTATGAACGATCCGGATCGGGCTTTGCAATCCGGATCCCGAACCCTTGTTTTTCTGGAATTGTCAATCTCGTTACGACGATCCGGATCGCAGTAAATCCGATCCGGATCGCCGTCCTGAAAAATTCCAGATAAGGTAAGTTTTTGATTCTTATCTCTTTCCAAAGGTTTCTAACCTATAAATAGACACTTAGGGTTTCTCAAGAACGTGGGACAAATACCGAAAACACTTGAGAGCAACCCTAGAGGCTAGGTTTTTATCCGTTCTTCTTTTTAGCCTCTTTTAGGTCAATTCGATGGTTCTTCCAAGATCTATCTTTTGTCGAATTGATCTAATCTTTGCTTAGAGATTCTTTCTACGATTCTCCAATGATAATCTAAGCAAAGGATCACCATCGAAGCCTATATTCTTTATCGGCTGAGTTTGCGTCGTGGATTCGACGTGGCATCGTGGATTCGGTGTGTTGAAGGCGTTTCGTGGATTCGAAACGTGTGCTCGTGGATTCGAGTGGCGTTCGTGGATTCGAACGTGTGCAGTGGACGTGCAATCGGTGGAGCGCAAGGTCCGAAGAAGTTGAAGGAGGGTTTTGAGTCCGTGGAGTCGGTAATCACCTTGTTATTCTTCTTTTCTTAGTGGATTGTTATTGCGTGTTGGTCCCGTGTTTTTCTCCTTGATTGGAGTTTCCACGTAAATCTCGGTGTGCTATTTTTATTTTCCGCATTGGTTTTTATTTGTGCACTGAGATTTTGATTTTTTATAAATATTACACCTATTCACCCCCTCTAGGTGTTTGATAGTACCTATTTAGATCCTTGTGGGGCCTACATTAATAAAAAACCTACATCCGGGTTGGTGCATAGACTACCGGGAGATAAATAAGGTCACCATTAAGAATAAATACCCTCTGCCAAGGATCGACGACCTATTCGACCAATTACAAGGGGCAACGTATTTTCAAAGATTGACCTGCAGTCCGGCTATCATCACTCGGTTAGGGGGGAACATTCAGCCCCGGGGTCGAACTGCGACCCGACTCGCCAACCAGATCCGCCGTCTGTGCGGAACTGCAGCACAGACGAAGCGTCCAACCTGTAAAAGAGATCTAGCTATACAAGTATCAGAGCAGAAAAGAATCTACGCTGAAAGAGTAAACTGTAAACAAGAGTCACTAAGTAACAAGTCCAGGTACATATCCATAATCTCTTCAAAACCGGTACAACATCACTATCTAGTACAAAAGTGGAAACAAAATACCGGGAAACTCTACCCTCGAACTCTACAACCCCGAAGGTACTAATCAGCCAAGCCCTTGCCCCGTCAGAAGACTCCGCACGGACCGACCCAGGAGCGGCCGCCTCAGAAGCACCTGCCCACACAGCGGGTGTGAGATCAACTGAAAAGTCAGATCTCAGTGGTACCGATGTCCGATCCACAGTAGCCCACTAAGTCCCCTGGAGGGTAAAACAGATAAGTAGATAGATAGATAGATACAGAAATGGAAGCTGTAAATAAGTCTATCACTATATGCAGTAATGCAATGCAATATGAAATGACATCTGGAATCATAAAAGATGACCACCACACTCATGCCATTTCCCTTGCAGCCACCTGGTACTCGGCCAGGGGCGAACTCACACCTGGTATCTCGGCCAGGGGAAATACCCCCCTGGTAACTCGGCCAGGGAAAACGTCCTCCCGGTAACTCAGCCAGGGAAATAGACCTCCCGTAACGCGGCCGAGAAAAACCACCCTCCTGGTATCTCGGCCAGGGAAATTGCCTCCCCGGTAACTCGGCCGGAGAGAACGCCCTCCTGGTAACTCAGCCAGGGGCGTCGAATACCACTGTGTATTCCAGAACGAACTCCTAGGAGCATAATGCGTGTCTCAGTCGTAACCATAACCCACGACTTACACGGCTGCTCCGCATTTACCTGATATCCCAAGGACTCATTACCTTTGCAATTGCAAGCAAAATGGGCATTCCGTAACATTCTTGGAAGAAACCAACCCACCTGCGAAGAGGTCGTAAAGTCGTACGCCAAACAGAGGTCCCGGTGGCGATCCTACAGCTCAAGTAGCACAACGCGCACCGCTGACCACGCAATCAGGCCAACACTAAGTCACACTGCAAAATCGGTGAAAACTGGGGTCAGAAGAAAAACCCGTGACAAAAGACCCGCCCTCAAACGGCGGAAAAACCTATCCGGCGACGATGAACGTCGGGCGTTGCGCGGAAAACCCCTCGCGCGACCGCCACGGCGCATCGTCGAGCCGCAATCCCTGCGGCACAGCACAACCCACGGCCGCGCAGCCCAAAAACATGCTCTACGTGGTGACGGCTAGCCGCGCGGCCGGTAGCGCCGCGCGGCCCAAGAGCTGCCCGCGCGGCACCCTGCAGGCGCCGCGCACCAAGCGCGCGGCCTGCAGGCCATGGGGCCCAAGGGCCGCCGCGCGGCCCTCCTGCAGTGCCGCGCGCCTGGCGCCCGGCCTGCAGGGCCGCGGGGCCCCAAGGGCACCCGCGCGGTGCCCTGCAGCGCCGCGCGCCTTGCGCGCGGCCTGCAGGCCGCGGGGCCGAAAGGGCCGCCGCGCGGCCCCTAGCAGTGCCGCGTGCCTGGCGCGCGGCCTGCAGGGCCGCGGGCCCCCAAGGGCACCCGCGCGGTGCCCTGCAGCGCCGCGCGCCTTGGCGCGCGGCCTGCAGGGCCGCGGGGCCCAAAGGGCCGCCGCGCGGACCCCTAGCAGTGCCGCGCGCCTGGCGCGCGGCCTGCAGGGCCGCGGGGCCCAAAGGCACCCGCGCGGTGCCCTGCAGCGCCGCGCGCCTTGCGCGCGCCTGCAGGGCCGCGGGGCCCAAAGGGCCACCGCGCGGCCCCTAGCAGTGTCGCAGCGCCTGGCGCGCTCCTGCAGGGCCGCGAGCCCCAAGGGCACCCGCGCGGTGCCCTGCAGCGCCGCGCGTCTTGCGCGCGGCCTGCAGGGCCGCGGGTCCCAAAGCGCCGCCGCGCGGCCCCTAGCAGTGCCGCGTGCCTGGCGCGCGGCCTGCAGGGCCGCGGGGCCCCAAGGGCACCCACGCGGTGCCCTGCAGCGCCGCGCGCCTTGCGCGCGCCTGCAGGGCCGCGGGGCCCAAAGGGCCGCCGCGCGGCCCCTAGCGTGCCGCGCGCCTGGCGCGCGGCCTGCAGGGCCGCGGGGCCCCAAGGGCACCCGCGCGCCCTGCACGCCGCCGCGCGCCTTGCGCGCGGCACTGCTAGGGGCCGCGCGGCGGCGCCCGCCTGCAGGGCCGCGGGCCCCAAGGGCACCCGCGCGGTGCCCTGCAGCGCCGCGCGCCTTGCGCGCGGCCTGCAGGGCCGCGGGGCCCAAAGGGCCGCCACGCGGCCCCTAGCAGTGCCGCGCGCGCCTGGCTCCCGGCTTGCAGGGCCGCGGGGCCCCAAGGGCACCCGCGCTCGTTGCCCTGCAAGCGCCGCGCGCCTTGCGCGCGGCCTGCAGGGCCCGCGCGGCGGCCCTTTGGCGCGCGGCCTGCAGGGCCCGCGCGGCGGCCCTTTTTCGCGCGGCCTGCAGGGCCGCGGGCCCCAAGGGCCGCCGCGCGGCCCTGGCAGTGCCGCGGCCTCCACTCGGAATCTCAACCAAATAGAGGGGGTAAAATCCAATCATCCACCACTCAAGCTCCCAAGGCTGACAAATACCCTCCTCCCGAGACGCGATGCAATCCTCGGGTCTCAAACTGGAACAAAATAAAGGTGAGCACTCCAGGAATCCGCACCACCTCAACCAAGTACAGCTGGGCTAACCGCTCGAGCTATCAAGTAGTCCGCATCGGTACAAGCATCCGCCCCTGCTAGGGCCTCAGATAAACCAACCGCAAATCCAACAACACCCAGGTCAACCCGGTACCTCGGTACTCCCAGGGCATCCGATATAATCCCCCCACTGTCCCGTAACCTCAGATCTCCAATCCAAAACAGTCGGGATGTAGAAGCACATCCCTAACCCTCCGGCATCAATACTCAGCCATGAGCAGTCGAGAGAACCAGATTTGCAAAACAACCTTCGCGAAGATCCAATACCCTTGCAGCTGGTAAATCAAATCCTCCAAGCTTGGCAGAAGGGTGCTAGCTCCCGATGATCACTTCATCAAATTCTTACGGGTCCTCACAAAGCCGAACTGAACCAACCTTCCACAACTCGAATAGCACCGGCGCCCCCAGAGGTGCCACACTTGGCCTGACATACTTCCAAAACATCAAATCCTGGAGTTGGGTCCTCAACTCCCAAACTGGTGTCATGCCAAACAACTCCGATAGGAGAACAGCTAGAAACTCACCACCAAAAGGGTATCTCCAAGTCCTGGTGCCCGCCGCAGATCCCTCAAACACACCAGCCAAAGGCTACTCACCACACTACGAGACATCCGCCTCGCTCACAAAGTCAAAACCAAAGAGGCGAAGATACCCTCAAGCAACCCAGTACACCAACACCTCCAGGCCTGGCTCCCACGAGAACCGTCCTCGCAGCATAATCAGCTGCCGCGAAAAGAAAAAGATAACCGAGCCAGCCTAACCGTCCTAAGTACCAAACCAAGCCCAACAACTGGGTCAAGACCATCAGGCCTACAGGTACAACCAAGGACTCAACCGCACCGGCAGGACCCACGACACTCCCCCCCAGGTGCAAAAAATCGGGAATACGACCTCCCGAACACCAGGTAACCGTCCTACCCCTAACCCAAAGCAATGAAGCCAAACACTACCCACCAAGAGGGAAAACCTCTCGTATCGAAAGATACGAACCCAAGAGTCTGGAACATTCAAACCTACCGCCACACTGGCCGCTGGAATCTATGTGCTCTGACGGTCTCAAAAATCCACTATCCAGAAAAAGAAATCAGGAATGCCTCATCCGACTGACCTGTCCTCCAACACCCGGCGCCAAGCGCCTCAATCAGAACTCGCCTCAGGCGGCAGATCCCAATCCGAAGGAACTGCAATGCCACGCTCCATACCAGGCGCCTACTCCAATGAGGCGTCCCTAGAACTCTCAATCCCTCACCGAACAAGACCCTGCCTTCAAAGGCTCCATACTCAATCCCACAAGTCAGGGCAACTCATCCGCCAGATCTGGCTCACTCCTTCAATGCAATCCCACAGTTTCCCTGCTGTCAACTGTCCACCCTTCCTCGGTGCCCCAGCACTAAACGTCGGCACGGAGGGCTACTCACTAGTCCGACAACTGTGCCACTGCACTGATCCGACAACTGCGCCACTGTGCTGATCCGACAACTGTGTCACCGCGCTGCTCCGACAACTGCACCACTGTGCTGATCCGACAACTGTGTCACCACGCTGCTCCGACAATTGTGTCACTGCCCCGACAACTGCACCACTGTGCTGATCCGACAACTGTGTCACCGCGCTGCTCCGACAACTGTGTCACTGCTCCGACAACTGCACCACTGTGCTGATCCGACAGCTGTGTCACCGCGCTGCTCCGACAATTGTGTCACCGCGCTGCTCCGACAACTGTGTCACTGCCTCGACAACTGCACCACTGTGCTGATCCGACAACTGTTTCACCGTGCTGCTCCGACAACTGCACCACTGTGCTGATCCGACAACTGTGTCACCGCGCTGCTGCCGCTGATCTGCCTCCAACACTCCTACCCTTCGGGTCCGGAGCCCCCAGACTCCAATCTGGGTATCCGCCTGAAACAACCAGCTCAGGCCCAACTGCCGCACCACGGTGCACTCGGGTCAGAGCCCCAACGTCGGGAGACACCGCTCACCACGACAAAACCGCAAATTAGCACACCCCCAAACACTCGACCCAATCTAGCGAAAGTCAAAGGCATCCCCCTATTTTATAACATTATGTTGTCTGCGGCCAACATAACTGTCCCACAAAATAGGGTATGCCGATCCCTCTTCACTCACTGGAAGAGTCAAAACCAAATCACCGACTTTCGCCAAAAGTCACGCCTCTCACGCCCTAACATCCTAGGGTCCGCCAAAAGCCTAGGGTTTTCTAAGTCCCAACTGACCTATCCCTAAGCTCTGATACCAACTTAATCTGTCACGCCCCGGGTGTAAACCAGAACCCGGGCCCGTCTACAGATCCGCCGTGCACACGGTATTTCCCGCGTACACGAAGCGCGAAACCTGCTCAGATATATAAGAGATAATAATAAATGAGCAATAAAAACAGAGCAGAACTAAAACTAATACATCACAGACTGAAGCTGGAAATAAAATACAATACTTCTGTATAAATGATACATCTGTCTCTCCCAGCTCACCAAAACAAATACAACCTGCTGGCAAAAGCCAGTCCCAAAGTAAAAGTACAATCGTCTGAGGAAACACGGGTACACCAACAGTCCAGCTAACACGCTCATCCTGCCTCGAAGTCTATCTACTCAGCCGTCCTCTCTCCTCGACCCGTCGCTGAAAACCCAGCAGCACCCGCAGAAGACACTGCAAAACAAGGGAGAAGAAAAAGAGGAAAGAAGAATGGGGGTGAGACTACCAGTAAACCAGTAGCCTCCCCTAGTGGGTAAAACCTCAAACCTGACACACCCACTAGGTCTACCAGAGGCAAAAAGGAAAGAAGTGTGGTAAGCAATGATGACTGCTGAAAACAGGAAACTACCACTACTATGCCTCTAATATGCCAAGCTAAAGAGATAGCTAACTGTATGCATCAGAACATAAATGCCTGCCTGCCTAGACCCAATCGATACACCAGTAAGCACTGGTACTGCCTGCCTTGCCTGCCTGCCAAATCGGGTATGCCAGCCTACGCATAACACCGATAGGGAAAAGAGAGTCTCAAGGACTCGAAGCCTGTAAAACGCACACTCCGGAGTGGCACTCGAGGGGAGCGACCCACACGAGTATAATGCCTGAGTAACAAGTACCATAGATCAGCAGGACTGGATCATGACTCTGATCAAAGTGGGAAAACCCATCCACTAAAAGGAGACCCGATCTCAACCTGATGCAAGATAAACAAATAGTGGGAACCCCATCCACTAGAGACCTGATACCCAATCTGATGCATAAGCACCTCCGGTCAACCGCCCAAGGTCCGCGGTTGCCGCAATACCCTGCCATCAAGCCTGCCTGTCCCAAAATCCAGATCCACAATCGGGTAGAATAATCAATATCCGGTCAACCGCCTACTGTCCGCGGTTGCCGCAATAACCCCCAAGTCCGACATCAAGTACACCCTGTCTCCGACCCCAAGGTCCCGGCTACACTATCCCAAACCCCCGCTCGAACCCGAGCAACATGACTCGAAAGTCTAAATAAGAAGGAGAAAGAAAGCAATCATGGTTTCTCCTAAGTCAAATCCCAATATGATAGTGTAGCAATAAAAGATGGCCTATCTAGATGTCCATACAAGCATGCAAGTGTTCTCAAGGAAATATAATTAAAGGCATTAATCATTAACAGTATCCACCTACGCATGTCATCTACCCTCAAGTAGTACCATCAACAGGATAATCAAATAGTCCAACATAAATATTCCATTCCACATGCAAGGTTAACCGCTATCAAAGCAAACCTATTCCCACACCGGCATGCATAAACCCAACCCCAATCATGATTAATCAAGATGTCCAATAAAGGGGATCACTCTAATATTCCTAGTGAGCATGTCAAAATAGAGGCAAGAAACAACCGCCCACCTCGAGCGCTAAATCCTGATCCCAACAGCGAAGTCCGCGCCCGGTCTCAACGATCACCACGGTACTGCACAAAATACCCCAAAAGAACAAGCACAATTAACAACCATGCTCACACCAAAATCTGTCCCAATACAATCAGTCCACAGTTTAGCCTTTTTCACCTGCGAGATCTGCTCTAGAAATTCCAGGAAAAATACCACTGCGATCTACGCGACGAACCGGTCGAAACGAGTACCTGCACGTTCCCACGATTTTTCTACGCTGAGAACCAAAATCGACAAGGGAACCACCCCGAACAATACTTCCACCCAAAAACTGTGCTACAAAGTTCTGTAAAAAGGGGTTTCTCACCTTCAGGGAAATTCCACAAAAATCCAAGAAATTCAGGAGACTCCTTGCGATGTGTAGATGCAAATCCCCTTTTGAATCGCCTCAATCCGATGTCCGGTTGCGGAGATATCGCCGAAATACCGAACCGCTGTCCAAAACTCCATCACAGCAAAATGGGGTCACAAGATGATCCGAAAAACCCATGAAAACCTCGGAATGGGGAAAAACCAGTAGAAACAAGAAACGTAGCCCTACCTGTTAAGAATCCAACGGCGCAAAAATCGCGAAAATAGGAGGTCGGGTGAGTCGGGGGAGCCTGAACACTGAAATGCGACGAATCGGGTTGCCGGAGAATGATCGTCGCGCCGCGCCGGAAAAATCCCAAACCTCGGGATCCGAGCCTCCTAAAATCCTCAAACTTCACAGGATGCGTCCTCTCTTCCTGATGAAGATTTCATCTTCTCACCCCTTGAGAAGATGAAGCCTCTAAGATGGAGAAAACTGCCTTTGAATGAGCCTCGGATGGAAAGAAATGAAGAAAACCAAAACAATTCCATAAATTCCCTCTGTGTCCTGCAGAACAGGAAACACCGATTCCACCCAATCAGAACGCGCCACGTGGCATACCCCACACTCGCTACGCCCGGTTCACTCATTCCGTGCACCCGACGAACCATACACTGCCACGTGTCCACCCCTGAACCAATGGGAAACGGCCACGTGGCACACCACCAGCCTGCACCCTGCACCTGACCACGCGCCTGCCCAGCCTGCCCGCACAGTTGACCCACCAATAAGAGAGCGCCACGTGTCACCTCCACTGACCGATGAACCCGGTGCACCATCCTCTGTGAACCGACCCAATAGTGACCTGCCACGTGTCCACTGCTGGTGCACCGTGAGCCGTGAGCCATCCTCATACTCCGTAGACCGAGTGCAATAGACCGTCCAATTGTAAGCTGCCACGTGTCCACTCCCGGTGCACCGTAGACCCTAAGTTCTCCGTAGACCGCATGCTGTGAGCCAGCCAGTAAGAGAGTGCCACGTGTCCCCGCCTTGGTGCACGCCCGCCGCGTGGACCGGCCGCCTGCCCGCGCACCCGCGCGCTGCCCCGCGCCCTGCCCGCGCCGCTTGCCGCCGCTGCTCCGCCTGCCCGAGGCTGCCGCCGCCGCCCGCCGCGCTGCCCGCCGCGCCGCCGCCGGCCGCCGGTGATCGCCGGAATTACTGTTCCGGCGATGAACAGTAACCCGAGCCCGAAAAATCAAGTAGATAGTCCATCTGAAGCGTTTTCGTACGCTGAATCCGAATTTGACGTCCGTTTCGCCAAATTCTCACTCTAAAAATTGCCGAATGCCCCCGGAAAGGTATTCTTAGTCCAAATTTCACGCTGAGCCCAATCTGAATATCCGTTCCGCCCGAGAACACTTCCAGAGATCCGACGGAGTCGCTCGATCACCCACGTGATCCATTTAGGCCCGAAGTTCATCACTTGAGTCCAAATTGGCGCCCGAACACCGCCGACCTGCCCCAAAGGCCTCCAGAAGCTGCCGGTCACACTGCAAAAGCCCTGTAGAATTCCGGATCATCACAGCCGGGGCCCAAGGGACCGCCGCGCGGCCTCTAGCAGTGCCGCGCGCCTGGCGCGCGGCCTGCAGGCTGCAGGCCGCGCGCCAGGGCCGCGGGGCCCCAAGGGCACCCGCGCGATGCCCTGCAGCGCCGCGCGCCTTGCGCGCGGCCTGCAGGGCCGCGGGGCCCAAGGGACCGCCGCGTGGCCCCTGGCAGCGCCGCGCGCCTGGCGCGCGGCCTGCAGGGCCGCCCGCGCGGCCCCTTGCAGTGCCGCGCGCCTTGCGCGCGGCCTGCAGTGCCGCGCGGCACTGGGGGCCGCCCCGCGCGGCACCCAAGCAGTGCCGCGCGGCCCCTCTGCAGTGCCGCGCGGCACAGTGGCCGCCCGCGCGGCACCTCTGAAGTGCCGCGCGCCCCCAGCGCGCGCGCCTGCAGTGCCGCACGGCCCCAGCGCCAGCCCGGCATTCCGGCGCCCTGCTGCTCAATGTGCAGCAGCTGGGCGCGCGCTGCGGTGCGCGCGACGAGCATGCGCGCACGCGCAGGACAGCTCTCACAGACCGCGCCGCCGCAAATGCGCGGCGCTCGCGCAGCGCCACACCTCGGACATGAAGTCCCATGCCACATCAGCAAGCACAAACAACAACAAAAAAAAGAAGAGAAAAGAAAACGAATGAGAGGAGAGAAGAGAAACCAAATAAAACTCCCAAACACATAAACCAAAAAAAAAGGCACCAACCTTTCTTCTTCCTCCTCTCTTTTACTTCTTCCCTAAGCTTCAGACCCAAAAGGAAAATCCCAAGCTGCTGCTGCCTTCTTGCTTCCTTCCACCTCTTCCTTGCTTCAGACCAACACAAACAGGCCCCTTAATGGAGGAGAAGGAAAAGAAAGGTGAGGTGGAGTATGGGAGAGTGAGAGAGAGAGAGAGAGTTTTAAAAAGGTTAAGCATTAATTAAAAAAACCCACCTACTCATCAGATGAATTAAATAGCACACCACACCTTCATTAATAACCCACCACTCTCTTTCAAATCACTCCACCAGCCAGCTAAGAGAAAGCAACAACAAAGGATTTAAAAAAAAAAAACAATTAAATGAATAAAATAATATCAAAAGTGCCCCATCAACTCACTTTTCGACCCCGGCACCTCCGCCGCCGCCCGGAACCACCCGAACTCCGCTGTAAATCGAAAATACACGCGCTCACGCCTTTCCTCAGTCAAAAAGCTCGTCGGTGGAGTCAGAAAGCTCAAACCAAAAATCGGTACATTACACTCTCCCCCCCTTCGAATGGTTTCGTCCTCGAAACCCAAAAAGCTCAAAGGTCAGGAGGGGGCCTCAAATAGGTGTGGGTAGGTAGTCCTCATCTCATCCTCGGGCTCCCAAGTAGCCTCTCTCTCATCATGGTGGCTCCACAATACCTTCACATAAGGTATGACCCGACTTCGCAATTCTCTCGACTCTCGAGCAAGAATTCGAATCGGGCGCTCCTGGAAGTGTAGATCCTCGTCCAGCTCCAAAGAAGTGAAGTCCACAATGTGAGAGGGATCATAGACATACCTCCTCAACACAGAAACATGGAAAACATCATGAGTACCGGCAAGACGCGGTGGTAGAGCAATCCGATAGGCGACAGGTCCGACACGCTCCAAGATCTCAAACGGGCCAATAAAACGCGAGCTCAACTTCCCGCGCACCCCAAAGCGCCGAATCCCTCGAGCGGGAGAGACTTTCAAAAACACATGGTCTCCCACCAGAAACTCCAAGTCTCGCCGCCTCCTATCGGCGTAGCTCTTTTGTCTGCTCTGAGCAGTGACCAAGTGGCGCCGAATAACCTTGACCTTCTCTTCAGCTTCAAAAAGCAAGTCAGGCCCCAAAGTTTTTCTTTCACCCACATCACTCCAACAAAGAGGCGATCGACATTTCCTACCGTACAACGCTTCAAAGGGCGCCATCTGGATACTCGCCTGGAAGCTGTTGTTGTAGGCAAACTCTGCTAGTCTCAAGTGTCGATCCCAACTGCCACTAAAGCTCAGGACACAAGCTCTCAACATGTCCTCCAACGTCTGAATAGTCCGCTCAGACTGTCCGTCGGTCTGTGGGTGAAAGGCAGTGCTGAACTGAAGCTGGGTTCCCATAGCCGTCTGCAAGCTCCTCCAAAACTGAGAGGTAAACCTGGGATCCCTATCTGTCACGCCCCCGGGGGTTTTTGAGTCAATTAAAGCGGAAAATTGCGTGTCTATTTTTTTTTTCTTAATAAGGTGATATAAACCTCATCCCTGGTGCGTGCCAGACCGCCACATACACAAATTCACTCTGTCCACGGACAGAGTCTCCTTAGTATATGCACGGCGTCTCATTTACAACGTACAATTCATTTACAAATGTCACACATTAATCACCAACCAACAACCACACAGTAGACAATCAACACTAATTAAAACAGGTTTATAAAGCGGCGTCAGAGTTTGGAAAGGATAAAACTCAGAGTTGTAAAATCGTGCCCACTCGGCACCTTGTTTGAGAAAACATTTTCGCAATCAAATATTTATCTTGAAACCATGCCGCGAATGAAAACACCACTAAGAGTATCAAAGCATAAAGATACGCCTCATCCACAGTGCTAACTAATACAAGTCCATGGCTAAAGTAATCCACAACTAAAGTAGTCCACAAGCAAATCAACTAAAATAGCGTAAAAGAAATGAGATATAATAGAGATAACCAAGCGCCCGACTACGGTCCTCGCGACGCTGTCTCACCGCCATCCCGGCTAACGCACCTAGGAATACCTGTCACGGAGTGGGTAAAGTCAGTGACAAACAAAGTAGATGTTTAAATAACAACAAGGAAGGAAAGCAAACCGAATACACCAGAACCTTCCTAACACCTGCACTCACATTACTCATTTTGTTTACTTTAGTGCCACCGTCCCTGTCGGGGTTGTCAACAGTCTCCCCGAACCGGACAATTGATGCCCCCTTCCCCGGCTAGTGCGGTACCTTTAGCCGCCGTGAAGGGGTCCCCACCTCACGTGGGGAGCACGAGTCACATAGACCACTTCTCCGGAAAAGTACACCCATGCGGTGGCCAAACCGCCTGTGTACGTGCAACATCCAACAATGGGATTGCCGAGATCGGCGTGTCGTGGGCACCGCGACCGCAGCCGCATCAGATGTTAGATAAAAACATTTATGCGAAAGGTTAAACTGTACATCTACTTTGTTAGGTAAATTGAGAGCACTTTTAATGTCGATAGATGCACTTACTGCACTTGTTGCACTTATAGCAACTGTACCCACCTTGTTGGAGAGCAATCGGAACACCTATATCCTTCGCGCTCCCCCGCTGCGCACCCGGACCTAGGAAAAGTCCGCACGGACAAATTATGGTCAAGAACACACACTAACACCTCAAAGCGGAAAAACCCCCAGTTTACAAATTGACGGAATGAGCCCGGCACCGTCCGGTCGCCAAACCGGAACACTCCCCGCACCGCCGTCGCCGCCCGTCGGAGCCCTGCGCGGCTCGAACCCGCACGGCGGGCTCCGCGGGCGGCGCCCGTGCGGCGCCCGCGCGGCGCCCGCGCGGGCGGAGCCCCGCGCGGCGCCCGCGCGGGTGCGGGCCCGCGCGGTGCCCGCGCGGCGCCCGCGCGGGTGCGGGCCCGCGCGGTGCCCGCGCGGGCGGGGCCCCGCGCGGCGCCCGCGCGGTGCCCGCGCGGGCGGGGCCCCGCGCGGCGCACCGCGCGGTGCCCGCGCGGGTGCCCGCGCGGCGCCCGTGCGGGCGGGGCCCCGCGGGTGCCCGCGCGGGCACAGCCCGCGCGGCGCCCGCGCGGGCGGGGTCCCCCCGCGCGGCGCCCGCGCGGGTTGCCCGCGCGCGGCCCCCGCGCGGGTTTGCTCGCGCGGCGCTCACGCGGTTCCGTCGCCGCCTTCGCCGTTCGCGACCCTCCTCCGTCTTCGCCGTCCGCGGTCCTCTCCGCCTTCGCCGTCCGTTTCGCGGCGACGGGGACGACGTCGGTGACGGGGACGACGGAGGAGTCCAAAAATTACTTAACAAAAAGCGACGGAAAAATTCCCAAAAAATTCTAAAAATTATTTTGCTTACCGAAGATTGTCGGGAAGGACGCCCGGTCTCACTTTTGCCTTCCGATCGATGTTCGGAGCAATCGGGTTCCTTTCTTTTCCCTTCTCCTTTCTTCGGTTAGGGTTCCGCCTCTTTTCTTTTTCTCTCCTCACCGGTTGGGGTTTTCGGTACGCACGAAGGGGGCGATTTGAGAGGCGGTAATTCTAAATTAGGGTTTCGTTGGTAACGGGGGAATAAATAATCTGTTATTTATTTATCCCCTTTTTATCTAATTTCACACGTAACACCGTCAAAGCCCTCCTCGGATATTTGACCTTAATTAATTAGTTCCTTAATTAATTAATCCTTACCGTCGATCCCTCATATTTGATCGTTTGATTTATTTCCTCTTTATTTACGTACGTAGGAAAAAACCCAAAATTCCCCGTTTCTATTTCTCAAGTAAATATCCGACTGACGGGATATTTCTCACCTTTAAATCCTGACCACCGATTATTTAATCACCTTTATTAAATAATCATGGGAAATAAATCCCCAAATTAAATATCCGGATTTTATCTCTTATCCAATCCACGAGATAAAATCCCACCAATTTAAATCCTTTAATTAATTCGTAAGAGAATCCGAACTCCTCTTATCGGATAATTGATTAATTAATTAATCATCCCCCTTTGGGATAACCCACCTTATCTCTAACGGGTGCAAGATATTTTGCACGGCTTCCGATGCGTGACTAATTACCGCGTCACTAAGGATCCCGTTCCGGGAGATCCCGACATCGGATTTCGAATCCGATCGCACCGTCGGTCATCGTTTTTCGCGCTCTATCGCAGAAAAATACACACACCTCGTCCCGGCCGACTTAAGAAAATTAAATAATTTTATTTCGCTTAAGGCTTAAGCGATTACATGTGAGTTCAAAAATACCCCTAAGGGTCGGGTCACTACACCACTCACACTTTATAAAAAGTTTCGTCCCTTAAAAACCTCACAAACTCGTCAAGGTAAAATTGTGCTCAACTCTCCCAGGCCCGTGCCCGACTGGACCTTCACATAGGGAGTTGATTGCGCAACTTCTTGTCCTCTCTTGCCAAAATCCGCACCGGCGTCTCCTCTGAGTCCTCTCGCAACTCGATGGTGGAGGCATCCAAGGCATGAGAGGGGTCTGCCAGGTACTTCCGGAGCATTGAGACATGGAACACGTTGTGGACTCGTTCGAGGTTCGGTGGCAGGGCTAACCGGTACGCCACCGGTCCTACGCGCTCCAGGATTTCGAACGGTCCCACGTATCTTGGGCTCAACTTCCCCTTTATGCCGAAACGTCGGTTTCCCTTGGAGGGTGAAACCCGGAGCAGCACGTGCTCGCCCACCATGAACTCTAAGTCTCGGCGTCTGTTGTCCGCGTAGCTCTTCTGTCTGCTTTGGGCGGTCAGTAGCCTTTGTTTAATCAATCGCACCTTTGCTTCGGTCTCCTCCACCAAATCTGGGCCCAGAAACTTTCGCTCACCTAAGTCGTCCCAGCATATTGGAGACCGACAGCGGCGCCCGTACAGGGCCTCGTACGGTGCCATCTGAATGCTGGCCTGGTAACTGTTATTGTAGGCAAATTCTACCAGGGGCAAACACCGTGCCCACCCTTCGCCCAAGTCCAAAACGCATGCTCGAAGCATGTCCTCCACGATCTGTATCACCCGCTCTGATTGTCCATCGGTTTGCGGGTGAAAAGCTGTGCTGAAGTGCAACTTGGTCCCCATTGCTCGTTGCAGGCTTCGCCAAAAGTTCGACACAAAACGTGTGTCTCTGTCCGACGTGATGGATGTCGGTACTCCGTGCAACCTTACTATCTCATCGATGTATGTTTGTGCCAGTCGTTCCCGGGTCCACGTCGTGTGTATGGGCAAAAAGTGGGCCGATTTCGTCAAACGGTCCACGATCACCCATATCGCATCGTGTCCCTGTGGCGACCTCGGGAATCCGGTCACAAAATCCATGGTAATCATGTCCCACTTCCACTCGGGCACCGGTAAAGGTTGCAATTTTCCTGCCGGCCGTTGATGTTCGGCCTTCACCCGTTGGCACACTAAGCAGTGAGCCACAAATCGGGTCACGTCCTCCTTCATTTTGGGCCACCAGAAGGTCTGCTTGACGTCCTTGTACATCTTCGTTCCCCCGGGATGCGCTGCATATGGGGCAGTATGCGCCTCCCGCAGATCTCCTCCTTGAGCTCCGGTAGATCCGGCACGCAGATTCGTCCCCGAAATCGTATCGTACCGTCGGAGCTCACCATGAAATCGCTCTCCTTGTCGGCGGTTATTCTACTCCGCACCAGCTGGAGCTGATCGTCAGTCGATTGCCCTTCGAGAATCCTGTCCAGCAGGTAGGTCTGACCACCAGTGTCAGAAGTTGTGCGACTGTCCCTGCCGGTACTACTTCTAGTCTCAATCGCGAAAATTCCGCAATCAGACTATCCTGCTGCGTAATGGCGCTTACATCCGCTCCCGCGGCCTGTCCTTTGCGACTCAGGGCGTCGGCCACCACGTTGGCCTTTCCCGGGTGATAGTGGATCGTTAGATCGTAATCCTTTAATAGCTCAAGCCACCGCCTTTGTCGCAGATTTAACTCCCTTTGGGTGAAAAGGTACTTGAGGCTCTTATGATCTGAGTACACATTGCAGTGTGCCCCATACAGGTAGTGTCTCCAAAGCTTGAGGACGAACACCACCGCTGCGAGTTCCAAATCGTGCACGGGGTAATTCCGCTCGTACTCCTTGAGCTGCCTTGATGCATAGGCTATGACCTTTCCCCGTTGCATGAGTACCCCACCCAATCCATTTCGCGACGCATCGCAATATACTTCGTAATCCTCCCCTGGCTCTGGCAGGGCGAGAATCGGGGCTCGTGTCAATCTATCCTTGAGCTCCTCGAAGCTTTTCTGGCACTTGTCCGTCCAGATGAACTTTTCCCCCTTTCTTGTCAAACGGGTTAAGGGGGTGGCTATCTTGGAAAAGCCCTCCACGAAGCGCCGGTAATACCCGGCTAATCCTAGGAAGCTTCGAATTTCCGTCACCGTGGTCGGTCGGGGCCAGTCCGTCACCGAATCTATCTTCTTCGGATCCACCGCGACTCCAGCCGCCGAGATTACGTGCCCCAAGAACCCGACCTCTCGGAGCCAAAACTCACACTTTTTGAGTTTGGCGTAGAGTTTCTGTTCCCGTAGGGTCTGGAGGACTGTGCGCAAGTGTTCTTCGTGTTCCTCATCCGTACGCGAGTAGATGAGGATATCGTCGATGAAGACCACCACGAACAAATCCAGAAAGGGCTTGAATACCCTGTTCATCATGTCCATAAACACCGCCGGGGCATTTGTGAGCCCGAACGGCATTACCGTAAACTCGTAATGGCCATAACGAGTACGGAAAGCCGTTTTGGGGATGTCCTCCCCCTTGACTCGGACCTGATGATAGCCCGACTGCAGGTCGATCTTTGAGAACACCGTCGCCCCCCGTAACTGGTCAAAGAGGTCATCGATTCTTGGTAGGGGGTACTTATTCTTGATCGTAACCTTATTTATCTCCCGGTAGTCGATGCACAACCGAAGACTTCCGTCCTTCTTTCTCACGAACAGGACGGGCGCGCCCCAAGGTGACGCGCTTGGTCTGATGAAACCTTTGTCCAGAAGGTCCTCCAACTGTGCCTTGAGTTCCTTCAGCTCCGCAAAGGCCATCCTGTACGGTGCCTTGGTGATGGGCTTGGTGCCGGGGAGCAGTTCAATTGGAAAGTCAACCTCTCGTTCCGGCGGCATTCCGGGAAGCTCCGCCGGAAACACATCCGGGAATCCCCTTACCACGGGACCGCTGAGCCTGGTCTGGGGAGCGGCCCCGTGCTACGTGGCAGCCCATCGGGTTTCCGGTTGCAAGGCATAGGGCGGAGCCTATTTATTCCTCGCATAGCCCTTAATGGGCCCCGGACACACCGGATTTTCTAGGCTTCGAAACCCGCCCGCGCGCATTGGCCGGGGAAGGTTTCGCCTAACACTTAAGGGTCCTAGTGAGGGGAAGAGAGAGAGAAAGTCTAACGAGGGTAGCTGGCTAGGGTGTAGTCGGCTCTTTAAAAAGAAAAGAACAAAAACTGAACAGTAATCACCTGCCGTCTCTAGGTCTGGGACGTCGCGTCCTCCGCCGCAGTGTCCCGGGGAATCCGCCCGCAGCCCCTGGGCCAGCGTCGTACGGCGTGCTGGGGGAGGGGCCTAACGTCTGAGGAATCTGAGGAGTCTGAGGAGTCTGAGGGGTCTGAGGGTTCCCGGTTGTCGGGCGGGTCCCTTGGCTGGATGGGAGCCGCGGCACTGTCCGGTTCCTTCTGCGGTGGTGGCGTAGGGGCGGCGGCGGCGGGCCTCTGAGGGCAGCCGTCAAGAGTGTGATCCGGCAACCCGCACTGGTTGCAGTAATGGTACCTCCAAGTACACTCCGCTACCGGGTGAGCACCCTGGCAGATCACGCACGGCCCCTGCGGTGGTTTCGCGTCCCTTGCTGGAGCCGGTTCTTCCTTCCGCGCCCCCTCCGGCGGTCCCCCTCCTCGATGTTCTTGGGCGGGGTCCCCTTGGGGAGCGGGTGTAGCAGTCCTCTCTGTCCTCCTCGTTCGCGGCGCCGGGGGCCTGGTGACCCCCGGTTTCCAAGGGCAGTCGTATCGGTTATGGCCCGGCCTGCCACACCGATAGCAATGATCGTGCCTCCACGGGCAATCAGTCACCTGGTGCGCTCCCACACATATGGGGCAAGGCCTCCCGAGCGGTCTGGGTCCTGCTCCCGTCGTCCTCGCGAAGTCGCCCTCTGTCCTCGGGCGCTTGGGCATCGGGCCCTGTCGCAAGGGGTCCTCCGTCGGACCCGAGTAGGCAAATCTCTGTCGTGCGCGTGCCTCGGCCAGTCCCTGCTCTGCTCGCAGGGCTAACATAACCGCCTCGTCGAAGGTGGGGAACCCAGCTGGTGGCATTCCCCAATGGACGTCGTTCCTAGCGTCCCGCCGGGTGTGGTCAACACCCTCAAAATCTCGAATCAGTAGGCCCAGGCGTTCCGTAAGGGTTAGCATTTGTCCCGCTATGTCTCGCAGCTGGTTTAGGAGTAAACGGTTGGCTGCAGCTGCGGAATCCATCCTGTCCGTCATGACACGATTAGTGCTCGGCGGCCGAACCTTGGCCGTTGACTGCTGTAGACAAAAAACAGGTTATCTCAAACGTTTCACCCTAGTACCTTGTCTTACATTTACACCTACATTACGTTCCCATTTCCCCGTACTCTCACGTACTACACCTACACCTAGGTTATCTCATGTCCAATTTGCTTGTGGCACCTTGCACTGTGGATGTAAATCACGTCTACTATGGTTGTGGTTGTATTTTTCTCTGATACCATCTAATCTGTCACGCCCCCGGGGGTTTTTGAGTCAATTGAAGCGGAAAATGCGTGTCTATTTTTTTTTTTCTTAATAAGGTGATATAAACCTCATCCCCGGTGCGTGCCAGACCGCCACATACACAAATTCACTCTGTCCACGGACAGAGTCTCCTTTGTGTATGCACGGCGTCTCATTTACAACATGCGATTCAATCACAAATGTCACACATTAATCACCAACCAACAACCACACAGTAGACAATCAACACCAATTAAAACAGGTTTATAAAGCGGCGTCAGAGTTTGGAAAGGATAAAACTCAGAGTTGTAAAATCCGTGCCCACACGGCACCTTGTTTGAGAAAACGTTTTCGCAATCAAATATTTATCTTGAAACCATGCCGCGAATGAAAACACCACTAAGAGTATCAAAGCATAAAGATACGCCTCATCCACAGTGCTAACTAATACAAGTCCATGGCTAAAGTAATCCACAACTAAAGTAGTCCACAAGCAAATCAACTAAAATAGCGTAAAAGAAATGAGATATAATAGAGATAACCAAGCGCCCGACTACGGTCCTCGCGACGCAGTCTCACCGCCATCCCGGCTAACGCACCTAGGAATACCTGTCACGGAGTGGGTAAAGTCAGTGACAAACAAAGTAGATGTTTAAATAACAACAAGGAAGGAAAAGCAAACCGAATACACCAGAACCTTCCGCTAACACCTGCACTCACATTACTCATTTTGTTTACTTTAGTGCCACCGTCCTGTCGGGGTTGTCAACATCTCCCCGAACCGGACAATTGATGCCCCCTTCCCCGGCTAGTGCGGTACCTTTAGCCGCCGTGAAGGGGTCCCCACCTCACGTGGGGAGCACGAGTCACATAGACCGCTTCTCCGGAAAAGTACACCCATGTGGTGGCCAAACCGCCTGTGTACGTGCAACATCCAACAATGGGATTGCCGAGATCGGCGTGTCGTGGGCACCGCGACCGCAGCCGCATCAGATGTTAGATAAAAACATTTATGCGAAAGGTTAAACTGTACATCTACTTTGTTAGGTAAATTGAGAGCACTTTTAATGTCGATAGATGCACTTACTGCACTTGTTGCACTTATAGCAACTGTACCCACCTTGTTGGAGAGCAATCGGAACACCTATATCCTTCGCGCTCCCCCGCTGCGCACCCGGACCTAGGAAAAGTCCGCACGGACAAATTATGGTCAAGAACACACACTAACACCTCAAAGCGGAAAAACCCCCAGTTTACAAATTGACGGAATGAGCCCGGCACCGTCCGGTCGCCAAACCGGAACACTCCCCGCACCGCCGTCGCCGCCCGTCGGAGCCCTGCGCGGCTCGAACCCGCACGGCGGGCTCCGCGGGCGGCGCCCGTGCGGCGCCCGCGCGGCGCCCGCGCGGGCGGAGCCCCGGGCGGCGCCCGCGCGGGTGCGGGCCCGCGCGGTGCCCGCGCGGCGCCCGTGCGGGCGGAGCCCCGCGCGGCGCCCGCGCGGGTGCGGGCCCGCGCGGTGCCCGCGCGGGCGGGGCCCCGCGCGGCGCCCGCGCGGGTGCGGGCCCGCGCGGGTGCCCGCGCGGGCGGGGCCCCGCGCGGCGCACCGCGCGGTGCCCGCGCGGCGCCCGTGCGGGCGGGGCCCCGCGCGGCGCACCGTGCGGTGCCCGCGCGGGCGCGGGCCCGCGCGGCGCCCCGCGGGGTGCCCGCGCGGGCACAGACCCGCGCGGCGCCCGCGCGGGCGGGATCCCCGCGCGGCGCCCGCGCGGGTTGCCCGCGCGGCGCCCTGCGCGGCGGGGCCGCCCCGCGCGGCGCCCGCGCGGGTTGCCCGCGCGGTGCCCCGCGCGGGTTTGCTCGCGCGGCGCTCACGCGGTTCCGTCGCCGCCTTCGCCGTTCGCGACCCTCCTCCGTCTTCGCCGTCCGCGGTCCTCTCCGCCTTCGCCGTCCGTTTCGCGGCGACGGGGACGACGTCGGTGACGGGGACGACGGAGGAGTCCAAAAATTACTTAACAAAAAGCGACGGAAAAATTCCCAAAAAATTCTAAAAATTATTTTGCTTACCGAAGATTGTCGGGAAGGACGCCCGGTCTCACTTTTGCCTTCCGATCGATGTTCGGAGCAATCGGGTTCCTTTCTTTTCCCTTCTCCTTTCTTCGGTTAGGGTTCCGCCTCTTTTCTTTTTCTCTCCTCACCGGTTGGGGTTTCGGTACGCACGAAGGGGGCGATTTGAGAGGCGGTAATTCTAAATTAGGGTTTCGTTGGTAACGGGGGAATAAATAATCTGTTATTTATTTATCCCCTTTTTATCTAATTTCACACGTAACACCGTCAAAGCCCTCCTCGGATATTTGACCTTAATTAATTAGTTCCTTAATTAATTAATCCTTACCGTCGATCCCTCATATTTGATCGTTTGATTTATTTCCTCTTTATTTACGTACGTAGGAAAAAACCCAAAATTCCCCGTTTCTATTTCTCAAGTAAATATCCGACTGACGGGATATTTCTCACCTTTAAATCCTGACCACCGATTATTTAATCACCTTTATTAAATAATCATGGGAAATAAATCCCCAAATTAAATATCCGGATTTTATCTCTTATCCAATCCACGAGATAAAATCCCACCAATTTAAATCCTTTAATTAATTCGTAAGAGAATCCGAACTCCTCTTATCGGATAATTGATCAATTAATTAATCATCCCCCTTTGGGATAACCCACCTTATCTCTAACGGGTGCAAGATATTTTGCACGGCTTCCGATGCGTGACTATTTACCGCGTCACTAAGGATCCCGTTCCGGGAGATCCCGACATCGGATTTCGAATCCGATCGCACCGTCGGTCCCCGTTTTTCGCGCTCTATCGCAGAAAAATACACACACCTCATCCCGGCCGACTTAAGAAAATTAAATAATTTTACTTCGCTTAAGGCTTAAGCAATTACATGTGAGTTCAAAAATACCCCTAAGGGTCGGGTCACTACACTATCTGATACAATAGAAGCTGGCACTCCATGAAGCCTCACAATCTCGTCAAGGTATAAGTGTGCTAAACTCTCCAAGGCCCATCCCGACTGAATCGGCAGAAAGTGAGCTGATTTAGTCAACCGATCAACGATCACCCAAATAGCATCGGCTCCTCTCTGAGTCCTCGGCAGACCCACAATAAAATCCATGGTGACACACTCCCATTTCCACTCAGGGATTGGTAGGCTTTGTAACTTGCCAGCGGGAACCTGGTTTTCCGCCTTAACCTGTTGGCAAGTTAGACAGTGGGCCACAAACCTACCAACATCCCTCTTCATGCCTGGCCACCAAAACTGAGCTTTCAAATCCCTATACATCTTAGTTCCCCCAGGATGGAGGGTATAAGGTGTATAGTGAGCCTCTCTCAGGATCAGCTCTCTAATATCCAAATCCGCTGGCACACAAATGCGGTCCCTGTACCTGAGTACTCCCGCAACATCCACCGAGAAGTCCCTGCTCTGTCCAAGCTGCATCTGGTCTCGAATCCTGAGAAGATAGGGGTCCCCACTCTGCTTCTCTCTAATTCGGTCCAGTAGAGTGGGCTGCAAGACCATAGACATAAGTCTTGCAGAATCCCCTGGGGACACCACCTCTATATCCAAACTCCTCAGCTGCTCTCTCAGTGGTCTCTGCTGGGTAATAAGCATACTCAAAGTCTGCCCTGCTCGCCTGCTCAAAGCATCCGCGACCACGTTAGCCTTGCCGGGATGATATAGAATGCTCAAGTCATAATCCTTTAACAGCTCAAGCCACCTGCGCTGCCTCAGGTTGAGTTCTTTCTGGGTGAACAGGTATTTCAAACTCTGATGATCAGTGAAGATCTCACAGCGCTCGCCATACAAATAGTGCCGCCAGAGCTTCAAGGCAAAAACAACCGCAGCTAACTCCAAGTCGTGTGTAGGGTAATTCCTCTCATAATCCTTTAACTGACGGGAGGCATAGGCAATTACCCTACCGTGCTGCATCAATACGCATCCAAGGCCGCTGTGGGAGGCATCACTGTAAATCACAAACCCCTCCCCCATGACTGGCAGCGCAAGCACTGGTGCTGTAATCAATCTCTGCTTCAACTCCTCGAAGCTTTGTTGGCACTGCTCTGACCAAACAAATTTTACCCCCTTCTTGGTCAGTCTAGTGAGGGGGGTAGAGAGCTTCGCAAAGCCCTCCACAAAACGACGGTAGTAGCCTGCAAGGCCCAAGAAACTCCGAATCTCTGTCACCGTCGTGGGTCTAGGCCAATCCCGAACTGAAACAATCTTCGTCGGGTCCACTGCCACTCCTGCGGCTGTAACAAAGTGGCCTAGAAAAGAAACCTCCCGTAGCCAAAAGGCGCATTTCTTCAACTTCGCATACAGCTTCTTCTCCCTCAGAAGCTGTAGCACAACTCTCAGATGCTCCTTATGCTCATGGTCACTACGGGAATAGACCAAAATGTCGTCGATGAAAACCACCACAAAACGATCCAAGTACGGCTGAAAGACTCGGTTCATCAGATCCATAAACGCAGCCGGGGCATTCGTCAAACCAAAAGGTAACACTGTAAACTCGTAATGCCCATACCGAGTCCTAAACGCCGTCTTGGACACATCCTCGGCCCTCACCCTCAGCTGGTGGTAACCGGACTGAAGATCTATCTTCGAGAAAACCGTGGCTCCCTGAAGCTGATCAAACAGATCGTCAATCCGAGGAAGTGGATACTTGTTCTTGACGGTCACTTTATTTAACTCTCTGTAGTCCACACAAAGCCTAAGCGACC
Organism: Tillandsia fasciculata; assembly: GCA_029168755.2. NCBI lineage: Eukaryota > Viridiplantae > Streptophyta > Magnoliopsida > Poales > Bromeliaceae > Tillandsia > Tillandsia fasciculata. Next base: position 146,223 of record JAQOTM010000162.1, read on the forward strand.
CGTCCTTCTTCTTTACAAAAAGTATCGGGGCTCCCCAAGGAGAAACACTAGGACGAATAAACCCGCGATCCAAGAGATCCTGTAGCTGAGCCTTTAATTCCCTCAATTCTGCCGGTGCCATTCTGTAGGGTGCCTTAGAGATCGGCGTAGTTCCAGGAACCACGTCAATCACGAACTCAATCTCTCGATCCGGCGGCATAGAGGATAGCTCAGGTGGGAAAACATCTGGATACTCTCGGACGATAGGAATGTCCTCGAGCCCAGGCATCGCCGTAGGCGCCTCTACAACAGTGGCTAAGAAAGCAACACATCCTCGACTCATCAACTGCCGTGCCCTGGCTGAAGAGATCGTCGCTGCAAAAAGCGTGCTCTGGCATCCTCTAAAGACATACTCTCCCTGGCCCGGCTCCCGGAGAGTCACAGTCCTCTCTCGACAATCAATAGTGGCGTAATACTGAGTCAACCAATCCATACCCAATACTACGTCGAAATCCTGGAGCTGGCGAAGGACAAAAAGATCAACAGGCAAAATCCAAGGCCCTAACTGCACAGGGCAGGACCAACAGCACTCATCAATGTGCAAAACGTGATCGGGTATCTGAACCTCACGAGCACAAGACAACGGTCCTATCTCTAGCCCATGCATGGATGCAAATGTCCTACTGATGAATGAATGTGATGCTCCAGTATCAAACAAAGCTCTGGTGCGAGTAGAGGAGATAAGGATAATACCTGCCACCACGTGGCCAGCTGCCCCCGAGTCCTCGACCTGTGCGGTATACACCCTGCCGCTCGGGGGTGGTCGTCTGTCAGACTGCCGCGACGAAGTGGCCCTGTCCCCCTGGCCAACACCTACCGAAGATCCGCCCGTCTGATAGGGCGGTGGAGGAAGAGTCGAAGCTGCCGAAGCTGCTGATGCCCCTGCTGTAGGACAAGACCATGATCTGTGCCCTGCCTGCCCACACCGGTAACAACGGCCCTGTCGCTGATCACACTGCTGAGGGGCGTGGGGTCCGCCGCAAATCACACAGCTATCAGTGCGAATCAGCTGCTGCTGCTGCTGCCGCCTAGAAGATCGGGAGCCCCCCGATCTCTGCCTCCTCTGAGTCCCGCAGCCCCGAGGCTGTGTCTGCGGCAGTCTCGGGGGCCTCGGCCTGCTAGTCTGCCCAAGGTCCTGCGGTGCGGGGCGCTTCTCTCCGGAACTGGTCCCAGGCGCTCCGCCCCTCTCCGCCATGATCACCCTCCCTCGAGAGACCCAACGTGCATGCTCCATGGCTGCGTCAAGCGTCGGAGATCGGTGTGAATGAACAAGGTGATAGATATCCGGGTGAAGCCCCCGCTCAAATAAATCCACCCGCTGAGCCTCATCAGGGGCAACATGCGGCACGCTGCTCAAAAGTCTCTGGAACTCTCGAATATAATCCGGAAGAGATCGATTACCCTGCTGTAGTCGACGGAGATCCCCCTCTAACTTCTGCTTTGCACTGTCGGGAAAATAAGCCCCGAGTAGCAAAGCTCGAAAATCCTGCCAAGACATTAACTGGGCTCCCGGCGGTCCAACTGGTCGGACCCGACGCCACCAGGTCTCGGCGTCTCCCTCCAGAAAGTGTGTGGCTATGAACACCTGATGCTGTTCCTTGATAAACAGGTTCTCGAATATCTTTTCCATTGCAGAAATCCAGTTTTCTACTTCCCGTGGCTCGGAACTCTGCCCGGCAAAACGCGGAGGATGGAACTGGCTGACATAAGATAGTCGATCTGTGAGCTCCCTCTGCTCTGCCTCCATCAAAGGAACAATCTGCGATGAGGTCGACGAAGTCGCTGCTGGTGGTGCCACAGATGTCCTCTGCTCGAGTAGCCTCATCATCCGCTCTATGTTTTCCTCCTGGCGCTTGGCTGCCTCCTCCTGGTGCCGCAACGCCTCAGACATCTGGGCCACCTGGGCCCGCAACTCCTGGACCTCCCCCTGAGTGGCCTCCTCCTGCTCGGGTACGTCATCAGACGCGGAGTGCGCCCTCGTCGTCGCGCGGCGTCTCGGAGGCATCTTTGCAACTCAGACAAGAAACAGGGTGTCAGAGAAATAAAACCGTAGGCCAAAAATAAGCGAACGCCTAAAACATGTTCCCAACTCTAAAGTGTTATGTTGTCTGCAGCCAACAGAACTACTTTAGAGAGCTAACATGTAAAGTCACTCGCCCGAAACCCGGGGAAGCCACAACGCAACAGACTCCCACGACAGTCCTCCTACTGTCCAACCATAAAGCCTAAGGTCTCTAAGTCCCAAATGACCTATACACCTAGGCTCTGATACCACCTAAATCTGTCACGCCCCGGGGTCGAACTGCGACCCGGGCTCGCCAACAGATCTGCCGTCTGTGCGGAAACTGCCGCACAGACGAAGCGTCCAACCTATAAAAGAGATCTAGCTATACAAGTATCAGAGCAGAAAAGAAGCTAAGCTGAAAGAGTAAACTGTAAACAAGAGTCACTAAGTAACAAGTCCAGGTACAATATCCACAATCTCTCAAAACCGGGTACAACATCACTATCTAGTACAAAAGTGGAAACAAAAATACCCGGGGAAACTCTACCTCGAACTCTACAACCCCGAAGGTACTAATCAGCCAAGCCCTTGCCCCGGTCAGAAGACTCCGCACGGACCGACCCAGGAGCGGCCGCCTCAGAAGCACCTGCCACACACAGCGGGTGTGAGATCAACTGAAAAGTCAGATCTCAGTGGGTACCGATGTCCGATCCACGGTAGCCCACTAAGTCCCCTGGAGGTAAAACAGATAAGTAGATAGATAGATAGATACAGAAATGGAAGCTGTAAATAAGTCTATCACTATATGCAGTAATGCAATGCAATATGAAATGACATCTGGAATCATAAAAGATGACCACCCGCTCATGCCATTTCCCTCGCAGCCACCTGGTAACTCGGCCAGGGGCGAACTCACACCTGGTATCTCGGCCAGGGGAAATACCCACCTGGTAACTCGGCCAGGGAAAACGTCCTCCCGGTAACTCAGCCAGGGGAAATAGACCTCCTGGTAACGCGGCCGGAGAAAAACCACCCTCCTGGTATCTCGGCCAGGGAAATTGCCTCCCCGGTAACTCGGCCGGAGAGAAACGCCCTCCTGGTAACTCAGCCAGGGGCGTCGAATACCACTGTGTATTCCAGAACGAACTCCTAGGAGCATAATGCGTGTCTCAGTCGGTAACCATAACCCACGACTTACACGGCTGCTCCGCATTTACCTGATATCCCAAGGACTCATTACCTTTGCAATTGCAAGCAAAATGGGCATTCCGTAACATTCTTGGAAGAAACCAACCCACCTGCGAAGAGGTCGTAAAGTCGTACGCCAAACAGAGGTCCCGGTGCGATCCTACAGCTCCAGGTAGCACAACGCGCACCGCTGACCACGCAATCAGGCCAACACTAAGTCACACTGCAAAATCGGTGAAAACTGGGGTCAGAAGAAAAACCCGTGACAAAAGACCCGCCCTCAAACGGCGGAAAAACCTATCCGGCGACGATGAACGTCGGGCGTTGCGCGGAAAACCCCTCGCGCGACCGCCACGGCGCATCGTCGAGCCGCAATCCCCGCGGCACAGCACAACCCACAGCCGCGCAGCCCAAAAACATGCTCTGCGTGGTGACGGCTAGCCGCGCGGCCGGTAGCGCCGCGCGGCCCAAGACCTGCCAGCGCGGCACCCTGCAGCACCGCGCGCCAAGCGCGCGGCCTGCAGGGCCGCGGGGCCCAAGGGGCCGCCGCGCGGCCCTCCTGCAGTGCCGCGCGCCTGGCGCGTGGCCTGCAGGGCCGCGGGGCCCAAAGGGCCGCCGCGCGGCCCCTGCATTGCCGCGCGCCTGGCGCGCGGCCTGCAGGGCCGCGGGGCCCCAAGGGCACCCGCGCGGTGCCCTGCAGTGCCGCGCGCCTTGCGCGCGGCCTGCAGGGCCGCGGGGCCCAAAGGGCCGCCGCGCGGCCCCTAGCAGTGCCGCGCGCCTGGCGCGCGGCCTGCAGGGCCGCGGGGCCCCAAGGGCACCCGCGCGGTGCCCTGCAGCGCCGCGCGCCTTGCGCGCGGCCTGCAGGGCCGCGGGCCCCAAAGGGCCGCCGCGTGGCCCCTAGCAGTGCCGCGCGCCTGGCGCGCGGCCTGCAGGGCCGCGGGGCCCCAAGGGCACCCGCGCGGTGCCCTGCAGCGCCGCGCTCCTTGCGCGCGGCCTGCAGGGCCTCGGGGCCCAAGGGACCGCCGCGCGGCCCCTGGCAGCACCGCGCGCCTGGCGCGCGGCCTGCAGGGCCTCCCGCGTGGCACCTTGCAGTGCCGCGCGACTTGCGCGCGGCCTGCATTGCCGCGCGGCACTAGGGGCCGCCCGCACGGCACCCAAGCAGTGCCGCGCGGGCCCCTCTGCAGTGCCGCGCGCCAAGCGCGCGGCCTGCAGTGTCGACGGCACCTCTGCAGTGCCGCGCGGCCTGCAGGGCCGCGCGGCCCCAGTGCCGCAGCCCGGCATTCCGGCGCCCTGCTGCTCAATGTGGCAGCAGGGCGCGCGCTGCGCGCGACGAGCATGCGCGCACGCGCAGCGACAGCTCTCACAGAACGCGCCGCCGCAAATGCGCGAGCGGCTCGCGCAGCGCCACACCTCGGACATGAAGTCCCATGCCACAGCTGCAAGCACAAACAACAACAAAAAAAATAAGAGAAAAGAAAAAGAATGAGAGGAGAGAAGAGAAACCAAATAAAACTCCCAAACACATAAACTAAAAAAAAAGGCACCAACCTTTCTTCTTCCTACTCTCTTTTACTTCTTCCCTAAGCTTCAGACCCAAAAGGAAAATCCCAAGCTGCTGCTGCCTTCTTGCTTCCTTCCACCTCTTCCTTGCTTCAGACCAACACAAACCGGCCCCTTAATGGAGGAGAAGGAAAAGAAAGGTGAGGTGGAGTATGGGAGAGTGAGAGAGAGAGAGAGAGAGAGAGAGTTTTAAAAAGGTTAAGCATTAATTAAAAAAACCCACCTACTCATCAGATGAATTAAATAGCACACCACACCTTCATTAATAACCCACCACTCTCTTTCAAATCACTCCACCAGCCAGCTAAGAGAAAGCAACAACAAAGGATTTAAAAAAAAAACAATTAAATGAATAAAATAATATCAAAAGTGCCCCATCAACTCACTTTTCGACCCCGGCACCTCCGCCGCCGCCCGGAACCACCCGAACTCCGCTGTAAATCAAAAATACACGCGCTCACGCCTTTCCTCAGTCAAAAAGCTCGTCGGTGGAGTCAGAAAGCTCAAACCAAAAACCGGTACATTACAGGACATCCCCAAAACGGCCTTCCGGACTCGCTATGGCCACTACGAATTTACAGTGATGCCGTTCGGGCTCACTAACGCCCCGGCAGTATTTATGGACATGATGAATAGGGTGTTCAAACCCTTCCTAGATTTATTCGTGGTGGTCTTCATCGATGATATCCTCATCTACTCCCATACGGACGAGGAACACGAGGAGCACTTACGTATAGTCCTCCAGACCCTCCGGGATCAAAAACTCTATGTCAAACTCAAAAGTATGAGTTTTGGCTCCGTGAGGTGGATTTCCTGGGGCATATAGTCTCGGCGTCTGGAATCGCAGTGGACCCGAGGAAGATAGATTCGGTGACGGACTGGCCCCGACCGACAACGATGACGGAGGTCCGAAGCTTCCTGGGACTAGCAGGGTATTACAGGCGCTTCGTGGAGGGCTTCTCTAAGATAGCCACCCCCTTGAATCGTTTAACCCGAAAGGGAGAGAAGTTTATCTGGACGGAGCAGTGCCAGAGGAGTTTCGAGGAGCTCAAGGACAGATTGACGCGGGCCCCGATTCTCACCTTACCGAAACCAGGGGAGGATTATGAGGTATTTTGCAATGCGTCGCAGAACGGTCTTGGAGGAGTGCTTATGCAACGGGGAAGGATTATAGCCTATGCGTCAAGGCAACTCAAGGAGTACGAGCGGAATTACCCCGTGCATGACTTGGAGCTCGCAGCAGTTGTGTTCGTCCTCAAGCTATGGAGACATTACTTGTATGGGGCACATTGCAACGTGTATTCTGATCATAATAGCCTCAAGTACCTTTTCACCCAAAAGGAGCTAAACTTGCGACAAAGGCGGTGGCTCGAGCTACTGAAAGATTATGACTTGACGATCCACTATCATCCGGGAAAAGCAAATGTGGTGGCCGACGCCTTGAGTCGCAAGGGGCAGGCAGAGGAAGCAGGTGTAAGTGCTATCACCCAGCAGGAACGTCTGATTGCGGAATTTTCGCGGTTAAGGCTGGAAGTGGTGCCGGCGGGTGCGGTCGCACAACTTTTGACCCGGGTGGTCAGACCCACCCTGCTGGACAGGGTTCTCGAAGGGCAATCGACCGATGACCAACTACAGCTTGTGCGAGGCAGGATAACCGCCGACCAAGAGGGTGATTTCACCGTAAGCTCCGATGGCACGATACGATTCCGGGGACGATCTGTGTGCCGGATCTACCGGAGCTCAAAGAGGAAATCCTGAGGGAGGCGCATACTGCTCCCTATGCGGCGCACACCGGGGGAACGAAGATGTACAAGGACATTAAACAGACCTTCTGGTGGCCCAAGATGAAGGAAGATGTGACCCGATTCGTGGCACATTGCCTGGTGTGCCAATAAGTGAAGGTCGAGCATCAACGCCCGGCAGGAAAGTTGCAACCATTACCGGTGCCCGAGTGGAAGTGGGAGATGATTACCATGGATTTTGTGACCGGTTTCCCGAGATCGCCACAAGGACACGATGCGATATGGGTCATTGTGGATCGTTTGACGAAATCGGCCCACTTTCTGCCCATACACACGACGTGGACTCGGGAACGACTGGCACAAACATACATCAATGAGGTAGTGAGGTTGCATGGGGTACCGGCGTCTATCACGTCGGACAGAGACACACGATTTGTGTCGAGTTTTTGGCAGAGCCTGCAACGAGCGATGGGAACCAAGTTGCATTTCAGTACGGCGTTCCACCCGCAGACCGACGGACAATCAGAGCGGGTGATCCAGATTGTGGAGGACATGCTTCGAGCATGTGTTTTAGACTTGGGCGAAGGGTGGTCGCGATGCCTACCCCTCGTGGAGTTCGCCTACAACAACAGCTATCAAGCCAGTATCCAGATGGCGCCATACGAGGCTCTGTATGGGCGCCGCTGTCGGTCTCCAATATGCTGGGACGACTTGGGTGAGCGTAAGTTCTTGGGCCCAGATTTGGTGGAGGAGACCGAGGCGAAGGTGCGATTGATCAAACAACGACTGCTGACCGCCCAGAGCAGACAGAAAAGCTATGCGGACAATAGACGACGAGACTTAGAGTTCATGGTGGGTGAGCATGTGTTACTCCGAGTTTCACCCTCCAAGGGGACCCGACGTTTCGGCCTAAGAAGAAAGTTAAGTCCGAGGTACGTGGGACCGTTCGAGATCCTAGAATGCGTGGGCCCGGTGGCGTACCGGCTAGCCTTGCCGCCGAACCTCTAACGAGTCCACAACGTGTTCCATGTTTCAATGCTCCGGAAGTACCTCTCCGACCCCTCTCACTCCTTGGATGCCTCCACCATTGAGTTACAGGAGGACTTGAGCGTCGAGGAGACACTGGTGCGGATTTTGGCACGAGAGGATAAGAAGTTGCGCAATCGAACCATTCCCTACGTGAAGGTCCAGTGGAGCAATCACGAAGAACGCGAAGCGACGTGGGAGTTGGAATCAAAAATGAGGGAATGCTTTCCCGAGTTGTTTAGCGAGAGCTGCATTTAAGTTTCGAGGACGAAACTTTTTATAAAGTGTGAGTGGTGTAGTGATCCGGCTTTTCTTGTATTTGTGACTTACATGTTAATTAAATATTTCTTTTAGTGGAATAAAATTATCGAGTTTCTGAAAGTCGGTTGGTGCGTTGCATGAGTATTTTTCTATAAAGGGGCTCGAAAAATGAGGACCGACGGTGCGATCGGATCGGAAATCCGATGTACGGATCTCCCGGAATAGGGTTTCTAAGATTGCGGTGACTTAAGCGCGCATCGGAATTCGTGTAAAATATCCGGCACGCTTTTTGGGGAATTTTGGATATTCCGTGTGATTAATTAATTAAGGAATTAATTAATCAGTGATAGAAAATTAAATTTAGGGATTTAATAATACGTATGGGAGAAAAATCCCACTTTTGCAAAAAGGGAAACCCTAACCGGAGAGAACACGAGAGAAAAAGAAAAGGGAAAAAGGCGGAACCCTAACCGGAGGAAAGAAAGAAGAAAAGATGAAGGAAACGAAGGAGTCCGATCACCCCGAACAACGAACCGGAGGCAAGAACGCGATCGGACGACTTCCCCGTCGATTAATCCGGTGAGTAAATCTTCGTTGTGGTTTTTCGGGATCTTCTTTTAATATTCTTGTTTGGGTTTTCGGTCGTCTCCGTCGTCTCCGCCGCCGCCTCCGTCGTTGCGCAAGTTAGCGCACGGGGCGGGCGGCGGAGACGCGCAATGCCGCTAGGGCATCGCGCTGGCGGACACCGCGGGCGGGCGGACGCCGCCCGCGGGCGGCAACCGCGAGAGCCGCGCGGGCACCGCGCGGGCCCCGCGCGGGCCGTACCCGCGCGGGCACCGTGCGGGCGCCGCGCGGGTTGTACCCGCATGGGCGCCGCGCGGGTTGCACCGCGCGGGCCCGCACCCGCGCAGGTGCCGCGCGGGTTGCACCCACGCGCGCTCCGCGCAGGCACCGCGCGGCCACCGCGCGGGCCCGCACCCGCGCAGGCGCCGCACGGGCGCCGCACAGGCGCCGCGCGGGCCGCACCCGTGCGGGCGCCGCGCGGACCGCACCCGTGCGGGCGCCGCGCGGACCGCACCCGCGCGGGCGCTGCCCGCGGAGGCACGCCGCGCGGTTTCAGGCAGCGCGGGGCTCCGGCGGGCGGCGGCAGTCGCGCGGGGATCCGTCGATTACGTGTTTGACGGTTTGCTTGGGTTTCCGTCAAATAGATAATTCGGACTTTCGTTTTGCGATGTTAGTGCGTGGTTTTGACTATAGTTTACCCTTGCGGACTTTTCTTAGGTCCAGGTGCGCAGCGGGAGTGTGCCAAAGATCCAGGTGCTCCGATCTTCCCGCAACCAGGTGGGTACCTTTGCTATAAGTGCAACAAGTGCAGTAAGTGCATCTATCATCGTAAAAAGCCTGTTAATTTGTTTAACAAAGTAGATGGACTGTTTAACCTTTCGCATGAATGTATTTTATTTTACATAACAATTGTGGCGACTGCGGTCGCGGTGCTTCATACACGCCGATCTTTGGCAAATCCGGTTTGGATGCTGCACGTACACAGGCGGATTGGCCTCCGCATGGGTGTACTTTTTCGGAAAGGTGGTCAACTTGACCCATGTGCCCCACAAAGGGGAGGAGCGTGGGGACCTCTTCACGCCAGCTAAGGAGCCGCACTAGCTTCGTGAAGAAGTTAAAAGCATCGGGTGAGTAATGTGTTTGTGCACGAGGGGAGATTTCCGTCTCTCCGTCAGGTATTCTAGGGTTGGTGACCAGCTTAATTTGTGCAGGGTTTTAGCGAAAGGTTCCGGTGCAATCGGTTTGTTCTTAAATCTACGTTAATCGTTAAGACATCTACTTTATTTGTCACTGACTTTACCCACTCCGTGACAGGTCTGACTAGGTGCGTTAGCTGGGATGGCGGTGAGACTACGTCGAGAGGGCCGTAGCCGTAGGAGGCTTTCTATCTTTTGCTCTTTGGTTAATCTCAACTCCTTTTAGTTTAATTTGCAAATTGTGAATCATGTTAAGTATAGTTAACTAAATAGTTGGCACTGTGGATTGGATGTACTCTTATGGTTTAGGTATACTTTTGTGATTTCGTGTGCGTCATGTTTTAACAACAAAGAAATGTTTGCGAAAATGTTTTCAAATACGGAGTGCCGCGTGGGCACAGATTTTGTAAACCTCGGGATTTATCCTTTCCAAACGATGTTGCCGCTTCCTTGGTTTGAATGTGTAATGTTTTAAAAACTGGGTGTCGGGTGGACACCGTTTGCAAAACCGTAGAATGATTATTTACATGCTCTTGATCAATGACGACTGTATGGTTGATGGTTGGTATTGTAATGTAAATGTAAATGGGACGCCGTGCATATACAAAGGAGACTCTGTCCGATTGAGGGGTGAATTTGTATATGTGGCGGTCTGTCGCGCACCGGGGGTGAGGTTAATACTTACTTATTTACAAAGAGAAAAAAAAAAATAGATACGCTTTTCCGCTTATCATTAGACCTCCCGGGGCGTGACAAGGGGACACGTGTCACCCGCTCATTGGCGGGCGCAGCAGGCGCGGTGCACGGGACGCGTGGCTACCGCCTCGGGCTGCGTGCGCACGTGGGGCGGCGTCCCGCGACCGGCGCGTGCGGCGAACCGGTCGGCGGTGTCAGCCGCGGGACACGTGGCGCCCGCTCATTAGCGGGCGCCCGCCGCCTTACTGTGTGTGTTCGGACGCGTGACGCGCGACGGTTGGCCTGCACTGGTGTTGCATCTTCGGGGGACACGTGGCAGCACAGGAAGTTTTTCGGAGCCGTGAACAGGTTGGGACGGGCCCAACACTGTAGGCGCCCGAAAACTTTCGGGCGCCCGAAAGTGGGCCCGAGACTTGATTGACTTGATTTTTTTTTGGGCTGATTTCGGGGAAAGGCTATAAATAGGCCTCTTGGGCCGAGTTTTTGAGGACTTTTTTCGAAGCTTTAGCCCTTGAGCCCTTAACCAAATTCTTCCACTCCCTCTTGTGATCTTCTGGTGAAAGCTTGGAATTTTGGAGGCCGCGACGACAGCATTTCCTGCATCGTGGTGCGGAGCGACGATTTATGTTGGAGGCCCATTTCCGTCGCAGTCTCAGTCTGGGAGGTCTACCGGGCTACCCCGACGATATTTTTGGAACGATTTCTTCAGCAGCGGTTTCACAAGAAGTAAATCTACGATTTCTGGTTGGATACTTTTTCTGGAAAATGATCTTTTCCTAGGGTTTTGGGTACATTTTAACCTCCCTTGTGACTGTTGAAAATTTTGGACAGCATCTACTTCGCGGATTTTTATCTCATCATCCGGACATCAGATTTCGATGTTTCAGGACTCTATCTACATCTACTCTTCGCGAGCGTCGCCGTCATATTTTTATCGGAATTTTTAGAGAATGTTTTTCAGGTGAAAATTTCGTGTTAATGGGACTGTTCACACAGATTTTGGGACTTGGAAATTGTATGGATTAAAGTGTTAATTTTGGATTATGTTTGTACCCAGGACATTGTGAGCACTACTACTGTGTTTCTAGCTTGGCGAATACTATGATTTGGCTGTTTCTGGACTTTTTAGCTGTACAACCCCGGATAGTTAGCATGTTCAGGTGGGTGATCCTGCTTTCAAAATCTATGGACTGCACTCTAATTCTACGAATGTAGTAGCATGCATGTTAGTATATGAGCTAAATAATCTGTGAAACTGTATGTTTGAACCCTCATGTGCTAGTTGCCAATTTATTGATCTCATTGTGATTCTTGCAACATATAAATTATTAAGCCATGGAACTTAACTAGCACCCCTGCCATATTTATATCATGTTCAGCCAGACTGTAGCAAACTTCAACCTGGGCTAGGTTTCTTCATTGCTTTAGACTTTCCCCACATCACTTGCTACCTTTGTCATTCTGGACATAGTTTCTTGATCGAGTTATGGGATGGGAGGTCGAGTAGTTGTGGATTGCATTTGCACTCGTGTCTGGGGACCGAGTGGAGTTAATAGCAGTCTGTAGATCAGTTCTCTTTGGGATAGTGATAGTGTTGATAGATCTGGGATCATGGGAGATGTGTAGTGACAGTGAGTCTCAGCAGTGTAGTTTCCAGCTAGTGAGTGAGACAGTGATTTGGATCATCTGTAGGAGCCACATTTGAGCTCGACAGAGATGCGTGGATACTTTGCTCGGTGGGGTCGCGCCCCTCGAGTGCCACTCCGGAGTTGGGCCTTGTTACTTCTATCGCGGCTTGTCGATGCATGTGTCCCTCTGGCTGAGCCGTTTTGGCAGTCACGGACACCGTCCCTCTGGCTCAACCAGTTTTCCCATTCCCGGACTTCCACTTGTTGGGTTTAGGTTAATAAGGATCTAAATAGGGGAAAAAACACCTAGAGGGGGGTGAATAGGTGTAAACAATAAACACTCAAAAAATCATTGCGCAAATAAACCCAATGCGGAAAAATAAAAGAACACGCAAGATTTTTACGTGGAAAAACTCCAAACCGGAGTAAAAAACCACGGGACCGATAACACGGCGAAATCCACTAGAATTAACACACGTACAAGGTGATATACGTACTCACAGACGACTCAACCTTTTCATACGCTCCTAGTAGATCTTCTCCGCTCGCTCCACGACGCTTCTCGAATCCACGATCCGCGCCCAACGCTGAATCCACAGCGTCCAACGTCGAGTCCACGACGTCCAACCGAATCCACGGTCTTCACCCAATGGCACGCTTCGAATCCACGAACGTACCTCGCTCCGAATCCACGAGAGCGGTTGCACCTTGAATCCACAAGGCCACGCGAGTCCACGCGCCGATTTTGGGGTAAATCGTTGTTGTTTTTGGGTGGTGATGATCCGCCGAATACTTAGATTAAAGATAGATCGGAAATACCATCTAAGTATTCATTGATTTGATTCTACTCAAAATGTGAGTATGGAAAACCTAGAATCAAATCAATCAATATAGATGAAGAAACATAGAATAGATCTATTGATTTCCTTTCTTCTCTATATGTGGATCTAAGGCCGTATAAAATGATATTTGAAAATGACGGCTCTATTGGATGCCCTAGAAATGAATATAGGGTCTATTTATAGGTTAGAAACCATAGGAAGAATATACGGATCAAAAACAGCCTTTTCTGGAAAGTTTTACCGACGGCGATCCGGATTGGATTTGGCGATCCGGATTGCAGAAGCACAAAAGACGGTTTCCAGAAAATTCCTGTTCGGGATCCGGATCGTAGTCCCGATCCGGATCGTTCATACAGTTTTACCAAAACACAATGTTCGGGATCCGGATTGCAATTCCTGATCCGGATCGTTCAAGCAAAAGGTAAAACTAGTGTTCGGGATCCGGATCATGGAATGCTGCGATCCGGATTGAACCAGTGTATGAACGAACACCCTTCGGGATCCGGATTGAAAGCCACGATCCGGATCCTGAACATGTCCCATGTCCAGTTTTTGATGATTAAGCAATTAAAACCTCTTCCAGGTGTTTCTACACTATAAGAAGTATTCGGATCATCAAAATTCTTTAGTTAAACGTACCTGATCCTTTTGAATTCTTCTTTCTTGAGATTGAGGTATACGATCCAAAGTTTCTTCATCTTCAATCTTCAAGACTTAATACATTCACGAAATACGCCAACTCAAATTCCGTAACAATCTCCCCCTTTGGCGGTTTCGTGACAAAACACAAATCCACAAAAGAAAATTCAAAAAGATATTTTTGTTGCTATCACCATACAACAAAAATTTACAAAAGAGTTCCAGAAATTAAAAACATGAGATAAACTCCTAAAACAGACTCTAGACTTAGACATCTGTAATCTCTGCACACAGAAAACATTCTTGACAAACAAAATCGTTAGATACCTCAAGAATTGAACATACAAAACCAACTACAGAGATAGAGTTTATTCTCATCATGACATTTGAAAAATTCAGATATGTAAGAGAATCATAGTTAAAACCAACATATCTTCTAAGCAGTCGAAAACCAAATGTCAAAGTATGTTAGTCCAACATCAACTTGTTAGTCATATTACATGCCCAAATAGTTAGTCGAATAGTTAGTATAGAAGCATGTCACCAATCACAAAAAAAAAACCAAAGTTGAGTTGAGGTCATACTTACCTTACTTAGTCATTGATATTCACAATCATTGTTCACAGTTCTTTGCAAACTCTAACTCTCTCTCTCTAACTCTCTCCCCCTTTTTGTCACAAAACAAAGCCAAAACGTAGCAAGAGCTACAATATGTAAGGAGAGAAAAAAAACGTAAAGTTCTAATAATATGCACAAACTGAGAACTAAGAGAAAAGAACAATAAGACTAAAACCTAAAAATCCTGCACAAAAGAAATGAGTCAAAGATAGTCAGTTGTCAGAATCTGAATCGTCAGAACTTGTGCAACCCATCTTGTAGAACATCTTTGTCATCGCTTGTGCATTGAATTTATCTTCTTCGTGATGGTAATGTGAGCTGCTGTAGTGATCTCAAGCTCATTGGCAATTCTTTGTTGTTCCTTCACAATTTGTTCTTGCTGAACGGATAGTTGTTGCTGTGACTTAAAAATCGTATTTAACGATGCTTCACCATCTGTGCCAGGTGCTTGCCGAGATGGTGATGCATGCGTGCTTGTACCGGGCTTCGTTCCAGATGCAGAAGGTTGAGTGACATGTGGCAACTTGTGAAGGGATTTGACAATCGTGGACTCATCTATCATGCTCAGACATTGATGATAGGTTGTAGAAGTGATATCAACTTGAAATTTCTTTAAAATCCTCATTATAATCAATGGAAATGGAATTCTTTCAGCAGGATGAGGATGCTCGACATATCGCGCCATTCTATTCCAGATGATGTACGAATGTTGATATTCAATGCCGTTGCCTCTGATGGATGTCCTATGAGATACAAGAACAACAACCGTTCCCATCTCACAACCTTCGTCTGCATGTTTGGAAGTATATTGTAACACGTGATGAAGTTTAAGAAGCGATATTCAAGACGAAGTTCTTTAGATCGAACAGATTTTTCGGTTGATTGTGTTCCCTCGAGACAAATTCCCTCGATCCTTTTCGCCATAAAGTGTTTGTCAAATTTACTCCTTTCAGGTAGTGGGCTCCTGTCTTGCTAGCTTCCATTCCCAAAACCTCGCCAATCAATTGTGGAGTGATCTTAAACCTTGTGCCTTGGATATTCGTGTAGAACTCCATAGGACCGTTCTCAAATTCCGAAGATGCCGTGCATTGGTATAGAAGGTCCTCACATGGTGCAGGCAGTAGCCGAGAGTTTCTGGGAAGCGACACACTTGAATGAGATTCGCTTGTTCAATCAAAATACCAAATTCAGGGCAGTGACCTTGTAGAGCCTCAATGTTCACGTGCCTTTCACCAATGCATTCGCGATGTGCAAACGCTCTAAGACGATCATTGTTAACAAATACTTCTTCAACACGGGGCGGAGAGTCAGGAGCAATTGGCGGGTCAACACTGGTGTTCTGTCTTAGTCCAAAACGGCGAGCAAGTCGTTTGCGTTTATAGAGATAGTTGAAGCAGACATAGGAGCTTTTCCAGTGTCCATGGGAGCCTTTCCTTTTTGTCTTGAGGTAGTCGGCAAAACCTCATCATCATCATCATCCGTTATCATATCCCAGTGAATTTCATTCTCGTTTTGTCACGCCCCGGGGTCGAAACTGCGACCCGGGCTCGCCAACAGATCCGCCATCTGTACGGAAACTGCCGTACAGACGAAGCGTCTAACCTACAGAAAGAAACATCTACAGTAAACAGATATCAGAGAGCTGAAAGTAAACTACTAAAAACTGAAATCCAAACACTGTACAACTGAAAATAAAACCATATCCATCTCCCAAATACAATCGTATACAAAGTCCTCTGATACAAAACTCAAAAGGGAGGTATCTCCAATGAATACATCAGTGTACAAACTCTCAATACAAGAATATCCTCACTACAACAGCCTCTCAAACTGTAAAATAAAGTACAACTCTATACCTCTCTACAAAGGTCTCTCAACAGAGGAAGAAGAAGTAACTAACAACTGAAGCTCTCCTCTGAAGGGGGGTACCGCTACACTCCAACGACGGGTAGGGAACTAGCTCGCGACTCCCTCGCCTCGGCCAGAAGGATCAGCAACAGGAGCACAGGAACAGAAGAAGAAGTCCCTGGGAAAAAGACACCACGACGGGTGTGAGAACTACTTCCCACAGTAGTTCTCAGTGGGTGCCGTCAACAAGTCCAACGGTCTGCCCACCAAGTCTACCAGAGGTAAAAGATAAAAGGCAAAGAAATCTGAACAAGAAAAGCTGGAACTACTCTACAGCTACCATGCCTCTATCTAGACACTCAAAAGTGGAACAGATCAAAGTAAATGAGACCACTCGCACCCAAGGTGCTCAATCGTCCCAATCGAACTGACTACCTCAAAGGTCCAGTCAAGCCGCGCCTGTCGACTAGGAACGCTCCTGCCCACTACCACACATCCACATGAGGACGGGATTTACGTGGGGCGTCCTGTCCGACTAACTCATCCCTCGCGCAAAACTGCCTCAACAGGCCAACCATCGCATCCACTGCGGCATCTCAGGGGGCGCGGCCCCAACTGAGGAAAACGGCGCGGCATAGAGTAATCAACATTGGCATATGCAGGCTAGTCAAATCCACGCTCACTCTCAGAACGGTAGGACTCAAGATCCCCAAATATCTCGCACAACAGTCGGAGCACTCTCGACGACTCAGCTGATCGGCTAACTCGAAACACGAGACACTAGCCTCTCCAACAGCTCGCAGCACAAAGCACACTGGCTGGAGATACTCCACAGCCAGGAACGACCCACAACTCAGGGTAACAAACAGGTCGGACAACACTCAACGACCTGGGACCACCGTCAACCCCAACGGTTCCCAACAAGACGGACCGGAAGATACTCGACGGCCCGGGACTACCGTCTACTCAACGGCTCCCTCCACGACAACGTAAAAGGGAAACAAGACCTCTCGGGACTACCGTTTACCCAAACGGCTCCCCGCACAGATAAGCAACCCGCTACAACTACCAGACTCCACTCTGCTCCCAAGCAAGAGTGCAAAAGCATCCCACACTAAAAGCAAGTCCCGACCTCTCGGCCCACTACCCGGGCGAGAAACACTATGTCCAGGAATGAAAGAACAGTGTGGATGTCTAAGCATAAATAACCCTAGCCCAAGTGAGGGTTTTCTACTGGTCTGGTTACACATGCAACATATGACGGGGGTGCTAGGTCAAGTTCCAAGATAACTATATTAACAGATAATAAAAGGAATAACAATTCCTACAATCTAGCATGCTACACCATGAAATAAGCTATCATGCATAGTCCTACATCAGTAGAAATACTGTACAGTCCATAAAACTTGGAGATAAGGCCACCCACCTCGATTTGACACCAATTGCTCGT
>JAQOTM010000162.1:163624-254397 GCA_029168755.2 Tillandsia fasciculata
GGCCGCCCGGTCCCACGCGGCGGGCGTGCAACGGGGTTGGACGCGTGGCGGCTCGGGAGTGGGCCGGTCCGCGGGGGGCGCGTTCTATGGAGAGCGCGAGGTGTTTGGTGGACCGGAGGCGGGACACGTGGCAGCTGGCTACTGGTTCGGTGCATCGGGTGTGCGTGCACCGGGCGCAGCAAGCGGAGGGGCTGACACGTGGCGCCTCCCTATTGGTCGGGGTACTGTGCGTGGCAGGTGGGGCGACGTGCGCTGGCAGGCGGGCAGGTGGCCGTACGGCGGGGCAGGTGGCCGTACGCGCGGGGCAGGAGCGCCACGTGTGTCGGGCAGGCGTGGGGCGTGCCACGTGGCGCGGCCGGGTTGGCTGGCGCCGCTGTTGCCTGTTCGGGGGCCACGTGGCACAATCCGGTTGATTCGGGCGCTTGATGGACGGCCGAGATCAGGTTACTGTGCGCGCCCGAAAAGTTTCGGGCGCCCGGAAGTTGGGACACATTGGGTATTTTGTGATTTGTTCAGTTTTGGCTATATATACCTCCCTTTGGCCTGCAGTTTGAGGCTTTTCCCGAGCCCCCCTCTCTATGCAACCTTAAGCAAAGTTGTTCATCTTCCTGTGGAGCATATCATGGAGAAGTTTGGGAATTTTCGGTGGCACGCACTTCGAGGTATGCGGCATTTCAGCGCAGTGCGACTTTCCTTCACCGGTGTTCCCCTTCGTCGCGTTTCGGTGAGCAGGCTCCCTTGGCTTACTCAGACCATTGTTTTCGACGATTTTTGCGGCAGCGCATTCACGAGAGGTAAGGCTTCATTTTTTGTGTTGATTACTTCTCCGCATTTTGAGTTTTTGGCACAGTTCCCGAGGCATCTCTGAGCCACTATTTTTCTGTGGTGATTTTGGACAGCATGAGCTTGTTGGATTTATTTCTCAGCCTACGGACATCGGAATGAGGTGTTTAAAGATCGATTGACATCTACTCTTCGAGAGGAACGCACCTGTATTTTTATTTGATTTTTATGAGGTCATTTCGAGGATGAGATTTAAGCTTCTTTGCTGCTATCTTTTCAGCAGAACTGTGTTCTTGAGGGAATGGCTTCCAACGTTGTCCGAATTGTTTCTTGGCCTACAGGTATCAGAATGGAGCGTTTAAACAGTCGATTTGGGGCTACTCGTCGCGAGGATCGCAACCGCGATTTTTATGGAATTTTTGGAGGTCTGTATATGTAATGAACCAGAACTTGGTGTATAAACAAATGTAAATAAAAATAGTATAAAATACTATTTTTATGGAAGTAGAGAAGTAAAGGATGACCTGAAAATGAATTGGGCCCAAATCGGAATTAAAATAAGAGATCCAGAATCTTATATGAGAAAGTGGGCCCAGATTGTAAGTGGAAAATTCACAGTGTCGGAAAATTTCGAGAAAATTATGGGAGCTCCGTAAATATATTTTATGGCCACAGTAAAAGTTTCGCGTTGATCGGACACCCGGATTGAGAGAACGGGCTCCGCCAGCGAATTCAAATACAGTGGGACTTTTGGTAAACCAAAAAGGGTCCAAACTGAAAAATTTAAGTACCAGGAGGTAAATCAAGTTAAACTGTGGCTGCCCGTCAAATTTGAGCGAAAACGGGCGAAAAACGGGCGAGAACGGACGAAAACGGGCGAAACTGGGCTTGGGCCCATGTTTCCGGCGCCCGAAAGTGGGTTCCGGGCGCCCAGAAAGTACTGTAGCAAACCCGGTTTTGGGGGCTGCAGCGAACCGGGCTGCACTGTAGCGAACCCGGTTCACTGTAGCAGCCCGGTCCGGTTGTCAGTGCGCCCGAAAGTTACTGTAGCGGCCCGGATCCCAAGGCAGTGGCACGGATCCCGAGACAGTTGGCACGGATCCCGAGGCAGTGGCACGGATCCCGAGGCAGTTGGCACGGATCTCGAGGCAGCGGGCGTGAATCCAGAGGCGCGAGGGCGAATCCCGAGGCAAGTTTTTCACGCGCTACGCGCTGTGGCGCGCGGCCCGAGGCCGCGTGGTAGGTGGGGAAACGCCACGTGGCGTCTCCTCGCTGGACGCGGCGACCGAGTGGAGCAGGAGCGCGTCGGGAAGGCGCGGCGGCCTGTCGCGGTGTCAGCTGGGGAGGCCACGTGTCGGCCTTCCATTCGTCGGTCAGCGCGACGTGACGCGCTGACGCGACGCGACACTGCAGGCGGGCGTCAGAGCAGGCGTCGGTGCGGTCCACGTGGCGGCCTCCGATTGGCCGCCGCAGTTCCGTGGTCGCGGTGCATGGGTCCAGGGACACGTGTCGCGCTCGGGTTGGTCGAGCGGTGCTGACGTGGCGCCTAGCTGGCATGGCGTGGACCGTGGACCGCGGCTGGGGTGGTTACTGTAGCCGCCCGAAAACTTTCGGGCGCCCGAAAGGGTGCGCCCGAAAGTTCGGGCTTGGCCTATAAAGGCCCGAATGGCTCCTTTTTTTCCCCTTTTGGCTTCACCCGAGCGTACCAGGAGGGGTACGGGCGATTCCGTGGCGGGGTTTTCGAGGGCGCACGAGCGCACCGTGGACTCCGTGGAGCGCACAAGATGTACCAAAGAGGCTATTGGAGGCGATGGACGGCACGGCGTTGTCGAGGTAGGCCTCGTGTGTCGTTTTTGCGGTATTTTTGGCACAGTTTTGAAGTTTCCTTTTGGATTTTGGATTTGACCCCATGCACACGTGCGTGATAGGGACCCAACTTTTCTGTGCCGTTTTACTGCGCGAGTTTTGCGGGCATTTTGGGCGCGCCTCGTTTTGCGTGCCGCTCGAGGGAAACATGCACCGTTTTGCGTGTGAATTCGACAAATATGCACAGTTTTGGGCGCAAGCATGGAATACGTGCACCGTTTTGCGTGCAAAGTTGGAGAAGGAACGTGCACCGTTTTGCGTGCCAATACGAGGTATGTGCTCCGTTTTGCGCGCAGGTTGGACTAACGGACACCGTTTTGCGTGCAGACTCTAACATTGCATCTCGTTTTACGTGCAGGGCCGAGAAAAATGTGCATCGTTTTGCGTGCAACCCTACAGTAGAGCGTGCATCGTTTTGCGTGCCAATACGGGGTATGTGCTCCGTTTTGCGTGCGGGTTGGACCAATGCGCACCATTTTACGAGTAGATTCTAATAATTTACATCGTTTTTCGTGCAGGGCTAGAAAAAATATGCACTGTTTTGCATGCAACCCTATAGTCAGATGTGCACCGTTTTGCGTGCAGTTTCGAGGTACGTGCACCGTTTCGCGTGCAGTTCGTTTTGTCGCGCACCGTTTTGCGTGCCGTCGCTAATGTTATGCACTGTTTTGCATATAGGGTTGGAAAAAAATATGCACCGTTTTGCGTGCAACCCCACAATGAGGCGTGCACAGTTTTGCGTGCAACCCCACAATGAGGCGTGCACCGTTTTGTGTGCAGTTTTGAGGTACGTGCACCGTTTCGCGTGCAGATCGTGTTGTCGCGCATCGTTTTGCGTGCCGGCTGATGTGACACGCATCATTTTACGTGTGGGTTTTTAATGACATGCACCGTTTTGCGTGCAGGTATAAAGGACGTGCACCGTTTTGCGTGCGGACTACAGGGATGTGCACCGTTTTGCGTGCAAGCTCGAGGAAACAAGTGGAATCGCGCGGAGACCAATTGCAAGTGTCTACAAGCAATTGAGGGCATCACAAGGTGGAAAATTCTACCGAAATTGGGTGACCTCTCCCCTTGCTCCTTTGCTTTTCGATTCGAAGCATGATAGTAGCCTGTTAGAGGCGTTAGGTAATTGTGATTATGATTGCCTGTGTAGATGGATTCAGACGAAAAAGTACAACTGTTGGTTGCCGGAGATAGAGGAATAGATGTGCATGTGCAAATGGACACAGAGGAAAAGTGCAACTGTTGGTTGCTAAAGATATTTATGAATATGCATGCGTAAAAGTAATTACTATTTGATGAATGAAATGAAATAATTGCATGCATGAGAAAGATTAGCTATTCTGATTGTGATCATGTTAGGGTATAACCCTAGGAATCATGTGACATCAAGGAAAAGGACATGTTGGTAGTAAGACTAGGAGATAACCTAGTATAGGGGTTTTGACGAGTGACATCAACTTAGGAGTTATCCTAGGATGGACGAGTGGCATGGTCTTAGGTGATAACCTAAGGACACTGGATAGAGTGATCAACATAGAGTCAGGGAACTCTAGGATGTATATGACATGAGACTTAGGTAAAGGAAACCTAAGGAGGACTAGTGATCAACATAGAGTCAGGGAACTCTAGAATGTATATGACATGGAACTTAGGTAAAGGGAACCTAAGGTGAGCTAGAAGAGTTTAAACTCACAGACAGGAAAATAGAGTTAAGTTGACTCTAGGATTCAGTAAGGAATCAGGAGAATGGGAAAAATGGATCAAGTGTGGAGACATGAAAGGGGAAACAGGAAGTTAGAGTTAGTGTAACTCTAAGATAATAGTGGAACATGAAATTAGAGTCAGTGTAACTCTAAGTTAATAATGGAATAGGAAAATAGAGTTAAGTTAACTCTAGGATTCAATGAGGAATCAGGAAAGTGGGATAAGATCCCAAAGTTAAAGAATTAAACAAATACAACCCTAGAAAGTCATAGGGTGTCTGGGCAAATGGACAATAACTTTAACTTCAATTTGAGTTAAAGAAATAAAAGAGAAATGTTTAAGAGTCCAGGAGACTCTCTGGTTACCCGTGTGGCAAGACCTAGGGTAAGGGATGAAAAAGTGGTTAATAAGCAAGACAAGCAAATTGCTCAAGATAGAGCTAAAATTGGTTAATAAGCAAGACAAGCAAATTGCTCAAGATAGAGAGAATGAAAAGAGGATATAAATGACGCCTTCGAATTTGAGACTCGTCAAGTGGAGCAGGACTCCCTGGGCAGTGACCCGTCGGACGAGGTACTTTCGAAGGGCTAAAAGTGAAAGCAAAGAGCTAAATGCTCAAAGGAAAGAGAAAGAGATTTGCCAGTGGCAAAAAGGGAGCTGTAAGCTCGAATAAGAAAGATAAGCAAGTGTTCAAAGGCAAAGAGACCAAGAACTAAAGTAAAAAGAGAAAGGAAAAGAAAAGAAAAGAAAGAAAATATAAAGATAAAACGGGCGGACCTACGGCGAGAAACGCGGCCCATGTTGGAGTTGCAGGCAGTGCCCCTCTCCCGGGTAGAGACCCGTTCGGGACGTTTCTTCCATAGGACGGGGTAACACTTGCGGGTGTTATCGGCAACCTTAGAAATCTTATCTTATGGTAGCAGGACTACCGGGCTGGGGCCCGTTGGATAAGAAATTTCTGAGGGTTAACTTGAACTAAAGCACCAGAACTTAAAGAATAAAGAGAAATTAGAGTGGCCTAGGTGGCCGGGTTAGTTTAACCCTGTGTACAGCGGCATAGTGGCCGAGTTGGTGCTTAGCAGCCTAGTGTGGCTAGACAGTGTAGTGCTGGGTTGATGAGGATTTTATTATATTATTTTGCATATCCGCATTTTGATATTGAGGATTTTAGTTTCCTAGCACTATTATTATTGCTTCCATTGGACCAAGTGGTGTAGAACACTTTTTCTCGGTGGTTGAACCCATGGGAACTCAGATGTAGTTCTCACACCCCTTGGGTGACTCCCCCCACAGGTTCGGGTATGGATGCAGCGATCGTGACGGTTCAGATGCAGACGGCGAGGCATACGACAGGGGCAAGGGCCCAGCAGCATAGTGACCTAGAGGGTCTAGCAGAGGTATCCCTTTTTATATATTTCTTGAGTGAACCTTGTATGGTGAGGAAATGTGTAAAAGAATTGTAATAATTTTATTTGCAAGTTCAGAAATGTAAAGTGTAATAAATTAAATTCATGGTTCACTCTTGTATGCTTTCATTACCGCTTAAACTGTTGTTTATTAAATGAAAGTTTTAATTTGTAGTGATTTTTAGTACTCTGATATTGAGCTTCCGCATACACTTGTTGTGTTATATTGGATGTTACCGTTCCTTTCGGGTAGAAAAAGGTCTTACCCGATTGGCGGGTCTGTTGGCGTGCCCGAACCGTACAAATTGGCGGACTCGGGGCGTGACAGTATATAGGTGAAAATGCTTCTTCTCTCTGCTGGTTGGTAAAAACAGCATATGCTGTTTTTTTGAGAGTGTGGTTGTGATGTAATTGATTCTCGGCTTCGATGTTGTTTGTTGGAACAGTGATATGTGCGACTGTTTACCGAGAGCGCGGTTCCGGCAGATTTTGGATTTCGTGTGGCTGCGGACTTCACCGACTTCAGCTTTGCCTGCGGAATGCGTTTCAGGTGGGTGCTTTGTTCCGAGAACCGGTGGACGGTTCTCTAATTCCTTATGTTAGAATTGCATGCAGGTGAAGGGTACAATACCTGGGATTGATCGGTAAGCTTAACAATGTTGACTTTATGGGAATTGCAAGATAATTAGTCATATTATGACAATGGTATTAATCGAATATTCATGTTGATGATTAGTGGAATCTTACCTAAGGCAAGTTTACCCTGTTTGATTAATTATCATGCCATGTTAGCACATAACCTTTTATGAGGCTGGTTTATGCAATGGGATAGGATTATATAGTTATGTGCAGGTTCTACTCTGAGGAGCGATTATGGATCGGGAATTTTGGACAGGTATGGTCATTGATAAGTTGGCATGAGGTTTATTTTCTTTCTTTATTTTTCTTTGAGGGCAAATGCATGCTTGTTTGGACATATAGCTAGGCCATCTTTTACTGCTACACTTTATACCGGAATTTTAACTTAGGAGAAACCATGTTATCCTTTTCTCCTTCTTTGTTAGTCAGGCGGTCTGTGTTGCTCAGGTGCGAGCCGGGATATGGGGTAGTGTAGCCGGGACATTGGTGTCAGGGATGGTTTGTGCTGGATTGAGGTTGGCAGGGTTTTGCGGTGACCGCGGATATTGGGCGGTTGACCGGATATTTATTTATGCATTAGATTGGGTATCAGTCTTATCTAGTGGATGGAGTTTCCCACTATTTGAGTATTTTTGCATCTGATTGAGGACCAGGGTCTTCTTTAGTGGCTGGGCTTCCCACTTTGATCATAGTCATGATCTAGTCCTGCTTTACAGAGATACTTATGATACTGATGACAGAGATACTTTACTCGTGTGGGTCGCTCCCCTCGAGTGCCGCTCCGGAGTAGGCTTTTGACCGTGTTGGGTTCCGGTCCATCTTATTGGGATTTCGAGCCATGTGTGCTGATCTCGCAGTTTTGAGCCGTGTGTGCAGATTCCGCTTAGCAGGCAGTACCAGTTTTACTGGTGGCATTAGATTGGGTTGTTACAGACAGTTACTTTATTGTTCCACTCGTGTCAGGGGGACCGGGCGAGGTTTAGTAGCTGTGTTTAGACCAGTACTAGGGTTGTTGGGAACCGTTTGGGGTTTGACGGTGGTCCCGTGGTCGTTGTGAGTTCTTTGACCATTGTGCGAGAGGTTGAGCATCTTGAGTCTATCCGTTTTGAGAGAGAGCGCATGGATTTTGACTATAGCCTACATGAGCCACTACTCGATAGCGAGTTAGTCCGTTTGGACGCCCTACGTAATTCCTGCCCGTCAGCGAGAGGTGGTTGTAGGTGGGCGCAGGTTTGACTGGACCCGATGTGGCAGTCAGCTCGATTGGGTCGATTGAGCACCTCGTGTGCGAGTGTTGCATATCTTTATCAGAGTTTCCCCATTTGAGCTTTTTGATAGAGGCATGGTAGCTGTAGAGTGCCTCCAGCTTCTTCTTTCAGTTTTATTGCATTGGTCATCTTTTGTCTCTTGTGGACTTGGTGGGTAGATCGCCGGGCCTGGTGGCGATACCCACTGAGAACTCCTTTTTGGTGTAGTTCTCACACCCGTTGGGGGTTTCCCTACTTTTTGTCCCTTCTCTCCTTTGTTTTGCAGAGTCTTAGCGGGTGTTGCTGATTCTGCGGTTGCTGTTCGAGGCGAAGGAGTCGCGAGCTAGATCCCTACCTATCTTTGGAGAGTAGCGGTACCCCTTTCAGAGGAGATCTTCAGTACAGTCGGTAGATTAGTGTTTTATTTTTTTCTCTTTGAGAGACTGATGTTTTGTGAGGATCTGACTTGTACTGAGAGGCTGTACATTGATGTATCATTTATTTATTCAGGATTTCCTCCCTGTTGAGTCCAGAGTTTTGTATTTGAGGTTATTGTATGATTATCATTTATGGGAGATGGACTTTGTACCTTTATTTCCTGTTGTACAGATCATTTGGTTTTAATTTTTCAGCAGTTTTATATTTTAGCTCTGATATCTGTTTAGCTGTAGCACTTTTCTTGCAGGTAGGATGCTTCGCCTATGCGGGCTTGGCATAGGTGGCGGATCTGTTGGCGAGCCCGGGTCGCAGTTTCGACCCCGGGGCGTGACAGATTAGAGTGGTATCAGAGCCTAGGTTGTAGGTCATGGTGGACTTAGAAACCCTAGGCTTGTAGTTGGACCCTAGGATGACTTCGTGAGAGTCGTGATTTGTAGCGAGAGTCCTGATTGAGTCCTACACCTCTCCCAAGGGACGGGATGAGTGATTGGCATGTTTATTCTCCTAAGTAGTTATGTTGGCTGCAGACAACATAACACTGTGGATTGGGTGACATGCTCTAGACTTTCGCCGGATTGGGTCGAGCGTTGTTGTGTGCGGATTTGTGGTTTCGTCGTGGCGAGCGGTGTCTCCCCGACGCTGGGTTGGGACCCTTGTGCATCCTGTCATGGCAGTTGAGCTTGAGCGGTTCGTTTTCGGCCGGATACCCGGATTGAGGTCAGAGAGCTCCGGACCCAGATGACAGGATTGTTGAGGCATGTCAGCGATTGAGTGAGCAGCTAGTTTTGGTGACACAGTTGTCGGAGCAGTGGGCAGCCCGACAGTGCTTTCTTTCTGAGACCACCAGGCTGTAGTACACTCAGCGGCAGGGATTTCTGTGGTGCCAATGGAGTGAGTAGCCCCCTCCGTGCCAACGTTTAGTGCCAAGGCACTGAGGCAGGGTGGATAGTTGACAGCAGAGGAGCTGTGGGGCATGTTTGATTAAGTGAGCCAGATTTGGCAGATGAACCACCCCGACTCGTAAGATTGAGTTTGGAGCCTTTGGAGGCAGAGTCGTGGTTGGTGGTGATGGAATGATCAATTGAGAGCCTGCCTCCCTGTGCTACAGAGTTTATGCTGTTGTTGAACTGCGCGCTCCAGGTTTTGAGGGATGAGGTGCTTAGGATATGTGAGACTGGGAGTGGATTACGCCAAGATACCTATCGGTTTTTCGGTCCCTCCTGTACAGGTTTTGGATTGTGGATGCCTCGATAGAGTAGGCATTGTGTTTGGAGCTGGGCACTACAGTTCCTTTGGATGGGGATCTGCCGCTGGAGGCGTGATCTGGATGGAGGCGCTTGGCGCTAGGTGATGGAGGACAGATCGGCAGGCAGAGGCATTTTCATTTTGCTTTCCTGGATGGTGGATATCCTTGTGGATGGTTAATGTAAAGCTTACCCGAGGGAATGTTACCCTTTGTGATTGATAACATGCATATTTGCGGTATAATATATGTGATTGAGGGGTGAGCTAGTAAGGATAATTGTATAAGGAATCACGTGAATGTTTGTGTTTTGTCAGATGACGGTTGCATTATTGGATGTCTGAGATGTCGGAGATCGGGTGGACCCCGGTGGCAGCATCAGCATCTCTTTGAAAGTAGCGCAGCGGTAGCGTGGTTTTGTGGTCTGCGAGGACCCTATCCGTCGCCGTAGTGTGAGCTGAGACAGAGGTCGTGCTCCCTTTGTGATTGGGTTGGATATTTTCTGGCAGACTGAGCGACAACCGCTTGCATAGTGTGGATGAGTTTGTGCCGCCTGGTTGGAGGGCGCCACGGCAGTGGATCGGGTTGTTGCAGGTGTGATTTCATCACAGCAGTCGGAGTTAGTGCATGTCACGCCCCGGGAGGTCTAATGATAAGCGGAAAAGCGTATCTATTTTTTTTTCTCTTTGTAAATAAGTAAATATTAACCTCACCCCCGGTGCGCGACAGACCGCCACATATACAAATTCACCCCTCAATCGGACAGAGTCTCCTTTGTATATGCACGGCGTCCCATTTACATTTACATTACAATACCAACCATCAACCATACAGTCGTCATTGATCAAGAGCATGTAAATAATCATTCTACGGTTTTGCAAACGGTGTCCACCCGACACCCAGTTTTTAAAACATTACACATTCAAACCAAGGAAGCGGCAACATCGTTTGGAAAGGATAAATCCCGAGGTTTACAAAATCTGTGCCCACGCGGCACTCCGTATTTGAAAACATTTTCGCAAACATTTCTTTGATGTAAAAACATGCCGCACACGAAATCACAAAAGTATACCTAAACCATAAGAGTACATCCAATCCACATTGCCAACTATTTAGTTAACTACACTTAACATGATCCACAATTTGCAAATTAAACTAAAAGAAGTTGAGATTAACCAAAGAGCAAAAGATAGAAAGCCTCCTATGGCTACGGTCCTCTCGACGCAGTCTCACCGCCATCCCGGCTAACGCACCTAGTCAGACCTGTCACGGAGTGGGTAAAGTCAGTGACAAATAAAGTAGATGTCTTAACGATTAACGTAGATTTAAGAACAAACCGATTGCACCGGAACCTTTCGCTAAAACCCTGCACAAATTAAGCTGGGCACCAACCCCAGAATACCTGACAGAGAGACGAAAATCTTCCCTCGTGCACAAACACATTACTCACCTGATGCTTTTAACTTCTTCACGGAGCTAGTGCGGCTCCTTAGCTGTCATGAAGAGGTCCCCACGGCTCCCTCCCCTTTGTGGGGCACACGGGTCAAGCTGACCACCTTTCCGAAAAAGTACACCCATGCGGAGGCCAATCCGCCTGTGTACGTGCAGCATCCAAACACCGGGTTGCCAAAGATCGGCGTGTATGAAGCACCGCGACCTCAGTCGCCACAATTGTTATGTAAAATAAAATACATTCATGCGAAAGGTTTAACAGTCCATCTACTTTATTAAACAGGTTAACAGGCTTTTTACGATGAAAAGGTGCACTTACTGCAGTTGTTGCACTTAATGCAAAGGTACCCACCTGGTTGCGGGAAGATCTGTAATGACACGACTTTTCTAGTAATTTTTACCCTCCTGTTAATAAAGTGTTTCTTATAGTGATTTTGAATTATCGAGTTTATGTAAGTCGGTCGGTGTGTTGCATGAGTATTTTTCTGCGAAAGAGCACGAAAAACGATGACCGACGGTGCGATCGGATCTGGAATCCGACCTTGGGATCTTCCAAAATAAAGTTTTTAGTGTCGTGATGACTTAGCGCGCATCGGAATCCGTGCAAAAGATCTGACACGCTTTTCGAGAAATCTTGGAATTATCTCGGGAGTAGATATTTATTGTGAAATAATAAATATCTGAATATTGGGATTTTTCTTTTTACGTACGTATAATAAAAGGAAAATAGAAGAATAAAATAAAAGGAAAATAAATTAATTAAACCCCGGTTAGCGGAAGGAAAGAAACCCTAATTTAAAATACCGTCTCCTCAAACCCTTCCCACTCGTGCGTACCGAAAACCAAACGAAACCCTAGTTTGAAAAGAGAGGAAGGAAAAGAGAGAAAAGAAAAAGGAAACCCTAACCGGAGGAGAAAAGAAGGAAAGAAGGAGAAAGCGGAGGAACCCGATCGCCCCGATTGACATCCGGAGACCGGAGAACGAGATGCCATCGTCTACGGGGAGCGGATCCGGATCTCCAACGCCGCAAGAAACAAGATCGGTTCTTTAATTCCGATAGATTGAGGTGAGTGATCGTTAATCCTTTTGTAGAATTAATCGAGGGTTTTCCGTGTTCTTGTAAGGTCGTTTTAATCGGTACATCGATCACGGATTTTTGTTGGATTTTTTATCAATGTTTTGTTCTTGTTCTTGATCGGGATTAATCGGTGGTTTTTAATCGGTCTTTTGATCGAGATTCCGATCGACGTTTTGGTTGTTCGTCGATCGTTGGTTTGGTCGTTAGATCTACCGCGATTTTGTTCGGGGATTTTTGCGGGTGTTTCGTTGGAACATAGTGGGTTAACGGGAGGCCGCCGCTGCTGTTGTTAAACGGGAGGCCGCCGCCGTCGTTACCATATTCGCGGGGTCGTCGCCGGGGTCCCACGGGAGCGAAAACGGGGAAGAAATCGCGAAACGGGAGCGAAAACGGAGAAAAAAACGCGAAAATAGAGGTTACTGTGCTTTTCCGTACAGGGAGGTCCACGGCCCGGGCGTGCACCCGGCGCACGCCCGTGGCGCGGAAGCTGCAGACCCGGTGCACGCCTCGCGCGTGCACCGGCCCGGCCCGCTTGAGCGCGGTGCACGCCCCAGTGTGGACCCGGCGCACACCTCCACGCCTAGAACCGTGAGCCCGGTGCACGCTTGTGTCGTGCACCGGCCCGGCCCAAGACGCGCGGTGCACGCCTCCTGCGTGCACCCGGCGCATGCCGCACGGCCACCCGACGCGCAGACCCGGTCCACGGTTGCTCATGTGCACCACCCGACAGCCCAAAGTTCGGTAGCTCCGTTTTGGTCCGTTTTTCCACCGTTTTGAGCGCCGTTTTCGCCGTTGGGATCACAATCTCCGCGGTTTTCTTGGCATGGCCACTTGGGATCTTTTTGGTCACTGTTTTATTATGTCGGGTGCCGATTTCGCCGGCGCTTCGCGCCTCGACGAAATCGTCGGGGTCGCGCCGTCGGGTCTCCTTTCTCATCATTTTCGCCGTCGGGGTCTTCTTGGTTTAACCATCGACGACCCGAGTTGGCTACCGGTTGAGAAATGGGGTTTTGTTGGATTTTCGTTAGCAGTTTTGGGTCACGACGGAGTTCGCAATGAAATGGTCGCGGTCCGGTTGTTGTTAGTCTTTGATGTTACCGGTGTGATCTAAGTTTTTAGTTTTGCTCGACGGTTTTGACTCGTTGGTTTTTGATTGACGTCGCGATCTCCTAGGCACGATGATTTCGGCTTTGTGGGTTTAATGTATCAGTGGTTGGGATCGCTGATTTTACCTGATTAGGGTAATGTGTTAATCAGTGCTCTTGGATATTCTAGTAGGCCGCGTGGAGTTCTGATTTGCTCAGGTGGGTCGCGGGCGCGGTCGGTTATCTGCAACCAGGTGGGTACCCTTGCTATAAGTGCAACAAGTGCAGTAAGTGCACCATATCATCGTAAAAAGCTCGTTAACTTGTCTAATAAAGTAGATGGACTGTAAACCTTTCGCATAAATGCTTTCTATTTTACATAATAATTATGGCGGCTGCGGTCGCGGGGCTTAATACACGCCGACATCAGCAAAATTTGGTTTTGGATGCTGCACGTACACAGGCGGATTGGCCTCCGCATGGGTGTACTTTTCTGGAGAAGTGGTCTGAATGACCCGTGTGCCCCACGTGCGTAGGGTGGGGACCTCTTCACGCCAGCTATAGATGTCGCACTAGCACCGTGAAGGGGTTAAAAGCATCATGGGGTTGGTGCCCAGCTTAATTCGGTATTCTGGGGTTGGTGCCCAGTTTAATTGGGTATTCTGGGGTTGGTGCCCAGCTTATTTTTGTGCAGCGTTTTGGCGAAAGGTTCCGGTGTAATCGGTTTGTTCTTAAATCTACGATAATCGTTAAGACATCTACTTTATTTGTCACTGACTTTACCCACTCCGTGACAGGTTTGGCTAGGTATGTTAGCCGGGATGGCGGTGAGACTGCGTCGAGAGGATCGTAGTCGTAGGAGGCTTTCTACTCGTTGCACCTTGGGTTTATCTCAATTCCTTTTTAACTACATGTTAGTTTAATTTGCATTTGTGGATCATGTTAAATGTAGTTAACTAAATAGTCGGCACTGTGGATTGGATGTACTCTTATGGTTAGTTGCACTTTTGGTGATTTCGTGTGCGGCATGTTTTAATATCAACCAAATGATTGCGAAAACGTTTTCCAAAGCGGAGTGCCGTGTGGGCACAGATTTTATAACCTCTGGTTTTATCCTTTCCAAATGATGTTGCCGCTTTCATGGATTGAATGTGTAATTGTTTTAAAAATGGGGTGTCGGGTGGACACCGTTTGCAAAACCGTAGATAATTATTTCTCCTGCTCTATGTTTGATAACGACTGTATGGTTGATGGTTGGTATTGTAAATGGGACGCCGTACATATACAAAGGAGACTCCGTCCGATTAAGGGGTGAATTTGTATATGTGGCGGTCTGTCGCGCACCGGGGGCGAGGTCGATATTCACGTATGAAGAAAAAAAAATAATGTACGCTTTTCCGCTTATCCAAAGACCTCCCGGGGCGTGACAGATTATATGGTATCAGAGAAAAACAACCATAACCACAGTAGTCGGTGATCCACATCCACAGTGTATGATGCCACAAGCAAATTGGACATGAGAAAACCAAGGTGTAGGTGCGATAGTACGTGAGAGTACGAGGAAAAAGGGAATTAATTTCGGTGCATCTGTAGGTCGTGGTGCTAGACCAGTTAGGTCTAGGGATGACTTGGTTTCTTTGTATACAGCGAATAATGGCCCGAAATGGATTATCAGCGGAGAACGCAGGGACAGAAAGTACGATGCCAACAGCGGCGGAGTATCAGCTTCTCCGACAACAATTACGAGAGATGGCCGGGTAGTTAGCAACCTTATGGAACAGATGCGGCGGTGGGCGCAACAGCCTACTACACCAGTGGAGGTCGCCCAAGCTTCTCTACCCGGACCAGCCGCACCAGTGACGGGACCGCCGGTGGCGGACAGCGAGACTATGGTCGCCCCTCCTCCGACCACGGTGACCGAGATACCGTCGGTTCATCCGACAACGCCTTCAGTAGCACTAGCACCAGCAACTTTGGGAACTATGCCGGGGGCCACTGTTGGAGACCCCTTGAGAGAGACCGCGGCGACACCTACTCCCAGAGTGTCCGCCGTCGCAGCAGGGGAAGCCCCTATCAAGCGAGCCGAATGGGATAGGGTGAGAGCGAACTTGGCGAATTTCAAGAGGTACGACCCACGGTGTTTGAGGGAGAGGCGACCGACCCTTGGGTCGTGAAAAAATGGGTGGATATCATGGAGAAGCTTTTTTTGAAGACCTATTGATGGAGGAACATGAACGGGTCCCTTTGGCAGTACACTTTCTTGAGGGAAACGCTCGCTTGTGGTGGAAGACGGTGCGCCCGTACCTTTCGGAGGGCACCACCCTTCCATCTTGGACCACGTTCCGAGAAAAAACTGTTTGAGGCATTTCTCTCCGACAGCATCAAACAGCAGATGGGAGATGACCTGAAGCATATCAAGCAGGGTAGGCGAACGGTTATGGGGTACCAGCGGGCATTTGTGAGGTTGATCAAATGTGTTCCCTTTGTTATAAGAAATGAGTCTCACAAAGCCCGTCTTTTTGTGGACGGATTACAAAGGGACATCTTCGAGGTGGTGCAAGCGGCGGATTTGCACACCTTCCAGGAGGTGGTCGATAGGGCCACTGCGGTGGAGCGCGGATTGGCAATTTCACGAGCCCGACGGGAGAGCTCAGATCACAGCGGGGATAAGAAACGAACTCGGCCAAATTTTGGAAGAGAGCATACCAAGAGGAGCCGGCCTACTAAACACCCGAGATCGCAACAAAGAACCAAGAATGCGCCGACGGGAGGACAAAGGCCGGTGAACAAGCCTTGCATCATTTGCGACGGAATACACCAAGCGATCGAATGTCCCCAGAAGCAAGACCACTGTTTTCGATGCGGCAAACCGGGGCACTTTCGTTTCAACTGCCCCTTCAAGACGGGGACATCACCCGTAGCAGCATCTACGCCTTCGTCTCAACCGGGAGGAGGGAAAGTCTATACGATGACTCACCTGGGGACGGATCCACAGAGCACGATGTAGCAGGTAATACTCGAGTTTCAGATCTTCGTGCTAGAACTTTGTGTTAACACCTAAGCATCCCACTCTTTCACCTCGCTTTATGTTTCCGCCCTACCTTAGTTATTAGAAGAAATCCCCATCGTAGGAATAAGTTCGGTCGGATTCTCCGGCTACCCCTCGAGGCAGGCGGCTGTACTCCTTCCTGCCCAGCGAGGGTGAGGTGGGTTCTTAGTCTCTAAGAACTAATGAGGTTTTCGTAAAGGTTATCGGTGTAGCGCTTGGGGCCGACAGTCGCGGCAATCTTTAAGCGGTAGTTGACTGCTTGAAGTCCCAAGCGTGCTTCCGGGAACCGGACTTACCGGAACTCGTGAACTTAGCTTGTAGGAACGCCTTTTGCTCGCTTTTCTTTGTTGCGGGCAAGGAGCTTGGTAGAAGGCAGTCGAGCAGCGTTTACAAATACCGTATGGATCTTGACACGAGAAGAACAAGTACCCCTCTACCTCGGATAGATGACCTATGCGATCAACTACAAGGAGAAACGGCATTCCCAAAGATTGATCTGCGGTCCGGCTATCACCAGCCTAGAGTCCGGGGTAATGACATACTGAAAACAGACCTGCGAGCTCGGAATAGTCAACATGAGTTTACGGTTATACCATTTAGACTCGTTAACGCGCCAGCGGTGCTCATGGGCATGATGAATAGGATACTTGAGCCCTTCTTAGAGCAGTCGATGATGGCCTTTTAGTGGACGTTCCGATCTACTCTTGCACAGACAAGGGGTATGGGGAACACTCGCGAGTAATCCCCTAAACCCTCCGGGACCAGAAACCATATGCCAAAACTTATAAAGTGTGAGTTATGGCTCCGCGAGGGGGACTTTTTGGGGCATATCGTTTCGGTGTCTGGAATTGTAGTGGATCCGAGAAGGATTGAATCAGTGATCAACTGGGCTCGGCCAACAACGGTAATGGAAATCTGAAGCTTCTTAGGACGGGAAGACTACTACAGATGCTTCGTGGGGGGCCATTTCCCTAAATTGACTAACCCAAAGAGGGGAGAGGTTCGTCTGGACGGCACAGTGCCGAAAGAATTTCAAAGAATCTAAAGACTATGATTTGTCGATCCACTATCACCCGAGAAGAGCAAAAGTGGTGGCTGACGCCTGGAGCCGCGAGGGGCAGGCATAAAGAGCAGGTGTAAGTGCTATCACCAGCAGGACCGTCTGATTGCAGAGTTTTCGCAATTAAGACTAGAAGTGGTGCCAGCGGGCGCGGTCGCACAACTCTTGACCCTGGTGGTCAGACCTACCCTGCTGGACAGGATTCTGAAAGGACAATCGACCAATGGCCAGCTACAACTGGTGCGAGACAGAACGTCCTCGGAGCAAGGCGGAGTTTTTATAACTGACGCAGATGATGTAATAAGGTGCCGGGGACGAATTGGTGTGCCCGATAAGCTAGAAATGAGGGAAGAAAACCTAGCAAAAGTATATAATACCTCCTATACCGTATATCCCGGAGGTACAAAGAGGTGCGAGGATCTGTGGCAGACCTTTTGGTGGCCCAAATCGAAAGAGCGATGTGACACAATTTGTGGCGCAATGTTGGGGGTGCCAACAGGTGAGAGCGAAACATCAGCGACCGGCGGGGGAAACAGACGCTTCGGCTTACGAGGGAAGTAGTAGCAGGAGAGTCCCCTCACGAAGAGTAATTTGGTCTCGACCCCAGGAGAACCATTAGAAGTAAATACTTCGTATCTTCCTGCCCAATAAGGAGGTGAAGACTTGTTGTCTTATGTGTTGGTTAATTGTTTAAGGGTTAAGTAGTTCCAATTTCCTACCTCGTGACAATAGGCACAGGGGGACTCACAAGTTGAGTTGGGTGAGCCTAGTAAGTCGAGTGGGGCTGCGGTCCACAATAGACCTAACGGCAAGAGGCCCAACAAAGGACCCAACGTCCAGGTGGGTTGAGTCAGGCCAAGACTCGGAGAGTTGTAACAGTACGCCTTAGACGTCCAGGTGGGTTGAGTCAGGCCAAGACTCGGGGCGTTGTAACAGTACGCCTTAGATAAATGGGTTGCGTATTCCTAATAGTTCGAGCGTTTGGGATTAATGGTTGGCATCATTCGGGATTTTGGGGCGTGTAGGCCCGGTGGCATACCGGTTGGCTATACTGCTAAACCTCTATGCGGAGGCTGGCACGGGGGATAAAGAAAGTTCGCAACCGGACGATCCCTTACGTAAAGGTGTGGTGGAGTAACCATAAGGAGCGTAAGGCGACTTGGGGACTTAAGACGAAGATGAAAGATTGTTTTCCGGGATAGTTTAGTGAGGGTTGAGTTTAAGTTTCGAGGACGAAACTTCTTATAAAGTGTGAGTGGTGTAATGACACGACTTTTTTAGTAATTTTTACCCTCCTTTAATAAAGTGTTTCTTATAGTGATTTTGAATTATCGAGTTTCTGTAAGTCGGTCGGTGTGTTGCATGAGTATTTTTCTGCGAAAGAGCACGAAAAACGATGACCGACGGTGCGATCGGATCTGGAATCCGACCTTGGGATCTCCCGGAATAAGGTTTTTAGTGTCGCGATGACTTAGCGCGCATCGGAATCCGTGCAAAAGATCTGACACGCTTTTCGAGGAATCTTGGAATTATCTCAGGAGTAGATATTTATTGTGAAATAATAAATATCCGAATATTGGAATTTTTCTTTTTACGCACGTATAATAAAAGGAAAATAAAAGAATAAAATAAAAGGAAAATAAATTAATTAAACCCCGGTTAGCGGAAGGAAAGAAACCCTAATTTAAAATACCGTCTCCTCAAACCCTTCCCTCTCGTGCGTACCGAAAACCAAACGTGTCACGCCCCGGGTGTAAACCAGAACCCGGGCCCGTCTACAGATCCGCCGTGCATGCGGTATTTCCCACATACACGAAGCGTCGGTAACCTGCTCAGATATAAGAAATAATAATAATAGAGCATAATAATCAGAGCTAAATAAAACTACTGTATCTCAGACAGAAGCTGGAAGTAAAAGAGTACAACAGTGAAATAAAATACAGATGTCTCTCCCAGCTCACCATTAAAATACAAACAGCTGGCAGAAGCCAGACCCAAAAAGAAGTAAACAAAAACTGTCTGAGGAGACCAGGTACCCAAAATGTCCAGCTACAACCCTCGGGTGGCTCTCTATCTAGTCCGCAATCCGCTTACCTCGATCAGTTGCTGAAGGCCCAGCAACTCCCGCAGAGGACTCTGCAAAACAAAGGGAAGAAAGAAACAAGAAAAGACAATGGGGGTAAGTACTACTATAAACAGTAGCCTCCCCTAGTGGGTAAAGCCTCAGCTCAGATATGCCCACCAGGTGATCAGAGGCAAAAAGGGAAAGGAGAAGAAAGGGGGGGGGGGTGCAGATAAATGAAGCAACTGATAAAATGCTATCCCTAATATGCCTCTACATGACCAGCCAACAAGTAAGGAGAAAGTGATGCATCAGTATCAAGAAGCCTGTCAAATCGACCCAATCTGACCGCCAGTGAACACTGGCACTGCCTGCTCTGCTGTAGAACTCAAGAACCCCGCATGGTGCCCGGCGCTCTGCACCGTGGAAAGCCTACTCCGGAGTGGCACTCGAGGGGAGCGACCCACACGAGTAAAGTATCACTGTAACAAGCATCTCTGTAACCACTGTCTCATAATAGCAGGACTGGATCATGACTATGATCAAAGTGGGAAACTCCGTCCACTAAAGAAAGCCCGATCCCCAAAACACCCAATCTGATGCAATAGTAACAACCCGGTCAACCACCCAAGATCCGTGGTCGCCGCAACACCCTGTCAAAAGCCCAACCTGTCCCAAATCCCCAATACCTGACTACACTGTCCAACACACGCTCGAACCTGAGCGACTATGCCGCAAGTCTATCAATAATAGGAGAAGAAAAGAATAAATGCATGGTTTCTCCTAAGTCAAGTCCCAAAAGATAGTATAGCAGTAAAAGATGACATAATTAAGTGACCCGTTTAATCATGCATTGTCTCAATATTTTGTCCATTTTCCAAGAATAATCAGTTTAGAGAATAAAGCTAAGGTGACAGTCACATATGAACAATCATCATTTTGCAGTCCTCAATTACTATTCTGCCCCTAAACATGCAGTCCAGAAAAATTAAGCGATTAAATAAAGTAATCATTCTAACAACAATTTATCATGGATCAAATAACCAATAATTAGTTCCCTAGAGCATGCAAGTCTACCAACAACCAATTAGCATCATCAAATCAGGGGTACTCTGATATTCCTAGTGGGCATACCAAAGGAGAGGAGTACAACAACCACCCACCTGAAGTGCGAACTGTCCGGATCCGTACAGATGAAAATACCGAAAACTCCAATTCCTTGCTCCAACAATTTCAGCACACCCGTAATACTCCTGGTACAATACAAAGTCCACTAAATACACTTAGGCTCCCAAATATTGCTCTTATAATCACATACCACATCTGTCTCAAAACTGTTAAATTATCACCTGCAGAAAGTGCCCAAAAATTCCAAGAAAAATATCACGGCGATCCTCGCGTCGATAGCTTCGCAACGGTACCTTGCACGCCCAAATCTGAGTTCGGTAAGTCAAGATATAAATTCGGCAAGGGGAAAACATCATACAAAAATCTGTGCTAAAAACTGTGCACTGTTCACTGAGAAAACAGTGATTTTCACCTCGAAATAATCCTCTGGAAAATCCAAGAAAAATACGAGCGCGTTCCTTGCGATCCGTAGATGAAAAAGTTGTATAAGCTCGTTCCCGTCTGACGCTCGTGCGCGAAGATATGGCCAAAATAATCCGCTGCTGTCTCAAAATCCCTCACAGAAAAAGGGGGTCATTGTTGCCTCGGGATCCGTGCCAAAACCTCGAAACGAGAAAGCGCGATCAAAATAAAAGATGAAGCCCTACCTCTTAGGAGTCTGTCGGCGCAAGAATCACAGAAAAGGATCTCGGGGTAGCCCAGGGGAGCTAAAACACCGCTGCTGCGCCGAAGAAGAACACAGGAACCACAACGTCGCGCCGCACCGTAAAATCCAAAACCTCGGGATGCGTGCACTCAGAAATTCCGAAACTTGCAGGAAGATCCAGAACTCGAAGATGAAAATCTTCACTGAAGGGAGCTCGGGGAGATGGAGCTTCGAAGTGGCAAAAATGGCTAAGTGAAACTCCCTCGGATGCAACCATGAAGAAAAACCAAATCGAACAATTCCCAAAATACCAGCTGTGTCCCCAAAACAGCAAACATCAGTAGAAGGCCTATAAAACGCCGCCACGTGTCCCCTCCAAGGTCAACAGCGCACAGTACGCGGCGTCAGCGCGGCATGGCGCGCACGCGCGCACGCGGCCCGAGGCAACCAGCCCTGTTCCGTGGACCGGGTGCACAGAACCGACCAATCACACCATGCCACGTGTCACCCTTCGGTCCACCGTGCACCCGAAGAAATTCCGTGGACCGCGTCTCCTGGACCAACCAACCATAAGCCGCCACGTGGCACCGCCCTGGTGCACGCCCGCCGCCGTGGACCGCGCGCCTGCCCGCGCCCCTGCGCGCTTGCCCGCGGCTGCCCGCGCCGCGCGCCGCCGCTGTGCCGCCTGCCCGAGGCTGCGCCGCCGCCCGCCGGTGCTGCCCGCCGCCGCCAGCCGCCCCGGCGATCGCCGGAACAGTAAAATTACTGTAGCACGTCCAAAAATAACAATTAAATAGCTCATCTTGACCGTTTTCGCGCGCTGATTCCAAAAACGGGGTCCATTTCGCCAAAATCCACTCCTAAAATTTGCCGGAGGCTCCCGGAAAGGTATCTTTGATGCGAATTTCGCGTCGAGTCCAACTTTGATATCCAAATTGCGCGGAAACACCACTAAACATCCGACGGGGTCTCCCGGTTACCCACGTGATCCAATTGAAGCCCCGAGTTCAGCACTTGTGTCCAAATTGGCGCACGAACACCGCCAAGATGCCCCATAGGCCTCCAGAAGCTGCTGGTGACACTGTAGAAGTCCTGCAAAGATCCGGGTCACCACATCCTCCCCCACTAAAAGGAAGTTTCGTCCTCGAAACAAAAATAATGCAGGACAGGCGTACCTCAACCAGAAGTCTCGAACAAGAAGGGGTAGGCATCTCTCATCTCTGTCTCCAGCTCCCATGTAGCCTCTCGCTCCTCATGATTGCTCCACAGGATCTTCACATATGGAATGGCCCGGTTGCGCAATTCCCTCACCTCACGAGCAAGAATCCGCAACGGGCGCTCCTCGTAGACCAAGTCCTCGCCGATCTCCAACGAAGTGAAGTCAATCACGTGC
Source organism: Tillandsia fasciculata (assembly GCA_029168755.2). Classification (NCBI taxonomy): domain Eukaryota; kingdom Viridiplantae; phylum Streptophyta; class Magnoliopsida; order Poales; family Bromeliaceae; genus Tillandsia; species Tillandsia fasciculata. The sequence goes on from JAQOTM010000162.1 coordinate 185,911, forward strand.
GACGGGTCAAAAACATATCTCCTCAGAGCTGAGACGTGGAAGACATCATGAACTCCGGCCAGGCGTGGGGGTAGAGCAACTCTGTAAGCCACAGGACCAACTCTGCCAAGTACCTCAAAGGGTCCAATAAAGCGGGGACTGAGCTTCCCCCGCACTCCAAATCTCCGGACCCCTTTCGAGGGCGAGACCTTCAAGAAGACATGATCACCAACCTGAAACTCTAGGTCTCGCCGTCGAGTGTCGGCATAGCTCTTCTGACGACTCTGGGCTGTCTCAAGATGTCGGCGAATAATTCTGACTTTTTCCTCTGCCTCCAAAAGCAAATCCGGTCCCAAAGTCCTCCTCTCACCCACGTCACTCCAATATAAGGGGACCGACACTTGCGTCCATACAACGCCTCAAACGGAGCCATCTGGATGCTCGCCTGATAGCTGTTGTTGTACGCGAACTCAACCAAAGATAAGTGTCGGTACCACCCTCCTCCAAAATCCATAACGCACGCTCTCAACATATCCTCAAGGGTCTGTATGGTGCGCTCTGACTGTCCATCGGTCTGTGGGTGGAAAGCGGTGCTAAACCTGAGCTGAGTCCCCAATGCCGACTGTAAACTCCCCCAAAAGCGCGACACGAATCTCGGGTCCCTGTCTGAAACAATCGAAGCAGGCACACCGTGAAGCCTCACTACCTCATCCAAATATAACTGCGCTAGACGCTCCAGTGGCCAAGTCATCTGAACCGGTAAGAAGTGCGCCGACTTGGTGAGTCTGTCCACAATAACCCAGATCGCATCTGCCCCGCTCTGTGCCCTCGGCAATCCAGTGACGAAATCCATAGAGATGTGGTCCCATTTCCACTCGGGAATTGGAAGACTCTGCAACTTACCAGCAGGAACGCGATGCTCTGCCTTCACTTGCTGGCAAGTTAAACAGTGAGCTACGAATCTCCCAATATCCCGCTTCATTCCGGGCCACCAAAACTGTGCCTTGAGGTCCTTATACATCTTAGTACCTCCAGGGTGGATGGTATAAGGTGTACAATGGGCCTCCCTCAAAATCTGATCTCTAATCTCCTGATCCATAGGCACACACACTCGGTCCCTATACCGCAGTACTCCCGAGCTATCCACAGAAAAATCCCCTGACTGATCCGCCTGAAGCTGCGTCCTGATCCTCGTCAAGTGGGGGTCCTCACTCTGAGTGTCCCTGATCCTCTCCAACAGAGTGGGCTGCAAGACCATAGACATGAGTCTAGCAGAGACCCCAAGGGATACAACTTCCAGCTGTAACCGCCTCATCTGCTCGATCAACGGCGCCTGCTGCGAGATCAATAAGCTCAGACTCGTCCTCCTACTCAAAGCATCAACCACAACATTGGCCTTGCCAGGATGATAAAGGATACTCAGATCATAATCCTTTAACAGCTCCAACCACCGGCGTTGCCTCAAATTCAGCTCCTTTTGGGTGAACAGATACTTCAAGCTCTTGTGATCAGTATAAATCTCGCAATGCTCACCATACAAATAATGCCGCCACAGCTTCAAAGCAAACACCACCGCTGCTAACTCCAGATCATGAGTAGGGTAATTTTTCTCATAGTCCTTCAATTGCCGTGAAGCATAGGCAATTACCCTACCATGCTGCATCAACACACACCCCAGACCACTATGTGAGGCATCACTGTAAATCACAAATCCTTCCCCCATAACTGGGAGGGCAAGGATTGGGGCGGTCATCAACCTCTGCTTCAGCTCCTCAAAGCAGCTCTGGCAAGTCTCGCTCCAAACAAACTTAACCCCTTTCCTGGTCAGACGAGTGAGGGGAGAGGAAAGCTTCGCAAAGCCTTCCACAAAACGCCGATAGTAGCCCGCCAAACCAAGAAAGCTCCGCACCTCGGTGATAGTCGTCGGCCTCGGCCAATCTCGAATAGCATCCACCTTGGCCGGATCCACCGCCACACCAGCAGCTGAAACAACATGACCCAGAAAGGCGACCTCCCGGAGCCAAAACTCGCACTTTTTGAACTTAGCATACAGCTTCTTCTCTCGCAGAAGCTGTAGCACAGTCCTCAAGTGCTCCTCGTGCTCCAGATCACTTCGGGAGTAGATCAGAATATCATCAATGAACACCACCACAAACCGATCCAAAAACGGCTGAAATATCCTGTTCATCAAATCTATGAATGCGGCAGGGGCATTTGTCAACCCAAAAGGCATCACCGTGAACTCATAATGCCCGTACCGCGATCTGAAAGCCGTCTTGGAGATGTCCTCGGCCCTCACCCTCAGCTGGTGGTAACCGGACTGCAGATCAATCTTCGAGAACACAGATGCTCCCTGCAGCTGATCAAACAAATCATCAATCCGGGGGAGGGGATACTTGTTCCGGATGGTCACTTTATTCAACTCCCTAAAATCCACACACAACCGAAGTGACCCATCCTTCTTCTTCACAAACAACACAGGCGCTCCCCACGGAGAAACACTGGGTCTGATGAAGCCCCTATCCAAAAGATCCTGAAGCTGGGCTTTCAACTCCCTCAACTCAGCTGGCGCCATCCTATAGGGTGCCTTTGAGATTGGTGCAGTCCCAGGGACTACATCAATCACAAACTCAATCTCCCTCTCCGGCGGCATCGTCGTCAACTCAGGGGGAAACACATCTGGGAACTCTCGGACAATAGGGATATCCTCGAGTCCCAGTGCCGCCGTAGGCACCTCCACCACAGTGGCCAAAAAGGCAGTGCAACCTCTGCTCATCATCCTCCTAGCTCTCGCTGAGGAAATGGTCGCTGCGAACAGCGTGCTCTGGCAGCCTCTGAAGATGAACTCCTCCTGTCCTGGCTCGCGAAGAGTCACCGTCCTCTCTCTGCAGTCGATAGTGGCGGAATACCGTGACAGCCAATCCATCCCTAGCACCAAGTCAAAATCCTGGAGCTGCTGCAAAACAAGCAAGTCTGCAGGCAAAATCCAAGGCCCCAACTGCACTGGGCAAGCCACACAACGCTCCTCGACATGCAAAATATGATCAGGAATCCGCACCTCTAATGCACATGACAAGGACTCTACCTCTAGACCATGAAGGGATGCAAATGCTCGACTAATGAAAGAATGCGATGCTCCAGTGTCAAATAAAGTGCGAGTCCGAATACCAAAGAGTAGAGTAATACCTGCCACCACCTGGTCTGCCGCTGATGAATCTGCTAACTGGGCGGCATACACCCGCCCGCTCGGTGCTGGAGGTCGGGAATCTGTAGGGTAAGAGGTGGACGGCCTGCTCGCTGGAGCATAAGGCCGCTGAGCTGGTGGCCGCTGCTGCTGAGGGGGATATGGAGCCGACGCCGAAGAAGGTGCCGAAGAAGTAGCAAGGGGGCAAGTAGCTCGCACATGCCCCGGCTGTCCACAACGGAAGCATCGACCCCATCTCTGGTCACAAGTGATGGCGGCATGCTGACCCCCGCAGAAAATACATCGGTCAGAAGATCGGGGCTGTCTCGGCTGCTGCTGCTGTCTCGAGGACTGCTGCTGAGATCTCTGCTGCCTCTGCTGCGATCTCTGCTGCTGGTGCTGCTGCTGATGCTGCTGCGGTCTCTGGGGTCCACCAGGCCCTCTCCTATCAGATCGCCCACGGCCGTAAGACTGGGACTGCGGCGGCCGTGGCGGTCTCCAAGAGCTGGCCTGTCCCCCGTCCTCTGGGGCTGGTCGCTTCCTGTCGGAACTCTGCGCGACCGCGGCCCTCCGTCTGGCCACCTCCTGATCACCTCTCTCCACCCACTGTGCATGCTCTGCGGCTGCCTCCAGGGTCTGAAATCTCTGGGCATGCACAAGTGTGAAAATCTCTGGGCGAAGGCCTGCCTCAAACATCTCTACCTGGTGCGGACCGTCACGGGCGACGAAAGGCACACAGTTCAGCAACTCCATGAACTCCTGGAAATAGGCATGGGCCGATCGATCGCCCTGCTGCAGATTCTTCAAGTCGTCCTCCAACTTCTTCTTCACACTGGTAGAAAAATAGGTGTCCAACACCATCCGTTTGAACTCCTCCCAAGGCAACTGCCGAGTGATCCGGAACTCCAGTGGCTCTACCCGCTGCCACCAAAAATTAGCATCTCCGTCCAAACAGTGCACCGCCATGTGCACTCGATACCTCGGGTCGATGAAGAAGTCCCGAAAAAGCTTCTCCATCGCAGAAAGCCATCTCCCAACATCCCGGGGCTGAGCATCCCGCCCTGAGAATCTAGGTGGTCCCCGCTGAACAAACTTGGAGAGTTTGTCAGCAAAATCCTGCTCCTCCTCCGCAGTCAAAGGCTGAATAGCTCCAGGAGCCCCGCTACTCGAAGATGGCGCTGACGGCACAAAAGGTGCAACAGGAGGCACAGGGCCTCAGGAACAGCCGGGGGTGGTGCCTCCCTCTGAGCAAGCAGCTGATCAATCCTCTGCTCCTGGCGGCGCTGACCCTCCGCCAACTGGGCCACCAAGGCCCTCAACTCAGTAAGCTCGGGGGGTGTAGGCTGCTCTGGCTCAACAGGGGGTGAAGGGACACCCCGAGTGGGAATCCGACGTCGAGGAGGCATCCTGCCACAAGAAACCAAACATCAGCAACAAAACCCCACACGACCCAATCTGGCGAAAGTCAAAAGACATCCCCCTATTTCTGTAACCTTATGTTGTCTGCAGCCAACATAATGGTTCAACAGAAATAGGCTATGTCGATCCCTCTTCACTCACTGGAAGAGTTAACTATAAAATCACCGACTTTCGCAAAATGTCACGCCACTCACGCCCTATCATCCTAGGGTCTGTCCAAAAGCCTAGGGTTTCCTAAGTCCCAACTGACCTATCCCTAAGCTCTGATACCAACTTAATCTGTCACGCCCCGGGTGTAAACCAGAACCCGGGCCCGTCTACAGATCCGCCGTGCATGCGGTATTTCCCACATACACGAAGCGTCGGTAACCTGCTCAGATATAAGAAATAATAATAAAAGAGCATAAAATCAGAGCTGAAATAAAACTACTGTATCTCAGACAGAAGCTGGAAGTAAAAGAGTACAACAGTGAAATAAAATACAGATGTCTCTCCCAGCTCACCACTAAAATACAAACAGCTGGCAGAAGCCAGACCCAAAAAGAAGTAAACAAAAACTGTCTGAGAAGACCAGGTACCCAAAATCTCCAGCTACAACCCTCGGGTGGCTCTCTATCTAGTCCGCAATCCGCTTACCTCGATCAGTTGCTGACGGCCCAGCAACTCCCACAGAGGACTCTGCAAAACAAAGGGGAAGAAAGAAACAAGAAAAGACAATGGGGGTAAGTACTACTATAAACAGTAGCCTCCCCTAGTGGGTAAAGCCTCAGCTCAGATATGCCCACCAGGTGATCAGAGGCAAAAAGGGAAAGGAGAAGAAAGGGGGGGTGCAGATAAATGAAGCAACTGATAAAATGCTATCCCTAATATGCCTCTACATGACCAACCAACAAGGATGGAGAAAGTGATGCATCAGTATCAAGAAGCCTGTCAAAAAGACCCAATCTGACCGCCAGTGAACACTGGCACTGCCTGCTCTGCTGTAGAACTCAAGAACCCCGCATGGTGCCCGGCGCTCTGCACCGTGGAAAGCCTACTCCGGAGTGGCACTCGAGGGGAGCGACCCACACGAGTAAAGTATCACTGTAACAAGCATCTCTGTAACCACTGTCTCATAATAGCAGGACTGGATCATGACTATGATCAAAGTGGGAAACTCCTCCACTAAAGAAAGCCCGATCCCCAAAACACCCAATCTGATGCAATAGTAACAACCCGGTCAACCACCCAAGATCCGTGGTCGCCGCAACACCCTGTCAAAAGCCCAACCTGTCCCAAATCCCCAATACCTGACTACACTGTCCAACACACGCTCGAACCTGAGCGACTATGCCGCAAGTCTATCAATAATAGGAGAAGAAAAGAATAAATGCATGGTTTCTCCTAAGTCAAATCCCAAAAGATAGTATAGCAGTAAAAGATGACATAATTAAGTGACCCGTTTAATCATGCATTGTCTCAATATTTTGTCCATTTCCAAGAATAATCAGTTTAGAGAATAAAGGCTAAGGTGACAGTCTCATATGAACAATCATCATTTTGCAGTCCTCAATTACTATTCTGCCCCTAAACATGCAGTCCAGAATAATTAAGCGATTAAATAAAGTAATCATTCTAACAACAATTTATCATGGATCAAATAACCAATAATTAATTCCCTAGAGCATGCAAGTCTACCAATCAACACAATTAGCATCATCAAATCAGGGGTACTCTGATATTCCTAGTGGGCATACCAAAGGAGAGGAGTACAACAACCACCCACCTGAAGTGCGAACTGTCCGGATCCGTACAGATGAAAATACCAAAACTCCAAATCCTTGCTCCAACAATTTCAGCACACCCGTAATACTCCTGGTACAATACAAAGTCCACTAATTACACTTAGGCTCCCAAATATTGCTCTTATAATCACATACAACATCTGTCTCAAAACTGTTAAATTATCACCTGCAGAAAGTGCCCAGAAAATTCCAAGAAAAATATCACGGCGATCCTCGCGTCGATAGCTTCGCAACGGTACCTTGCACGCCCAAATCTGAGTTCGGTAAGTCAAGATATAAATTCGGCAAGGGGGACATCATACAAAAATCTGTGCTAAAAACTGTGCACTGTTCACTGAGAAAACAGTGATTTTCACCTCGAAATAATCCTCTGGAAAATCCAAGAAAAATACGAGCGCGTTCCTTGCGATCCGTAGATGAAAAAGTTGTATAAGCTCGTTTCCGTCTGACGCTCGTGCGCGAAGATATGGCCAAAATACTCAGCTGCTGTCTCAAAATCCCTCACAGAAAAAGGGGGTCATTGTTGCCTCGGGATCCGTGCCAAAACCTCGAAACGAGAAAGAGCGATCAAAATAAAAGATGAAGCCCTACCTCTTAGGAGTCTGTCGGCGCAAGAATCACAGAAAAGGATCTCGGGGTAGCCCAGGGGAGCTAAAACACCGCTGCTGCGCCGAAGAAGAACACAGGAACCACAACGTCGCGCCGCACCGTAAAATGGGGAACCTCGGGATGCGTGCACTCAGAAATTCCGAAACTCTGCAGCAAGATCCAGAACTCGAAGATGAAAATCTTCACTGAAGGGAGCTCGGGGAGATGGAGCTTCGAAGTGGCAAAAATGGCTAAGTGAAACTCCCTCGGATGCAACCATGAAGAAAAACCAAATCGAACAATTCCCAAAATACCAGCTGTGTCCCCAAAACAGCAAACATCGGTAGAAGGCCTATAAAACGCCGCCACGTGTCCCCTCCAAGGTCAACAGCGCACAGTGCGCGGCGTCAGCACGGCATGGCGCGCACGCGCGCACGCGGCTCGAGGCAACCAACCCTGTTCCGTGGCCCGGGTGCACAGAACCGACCAATCACACCATGCCAGGTGTCACCCTTCGGTCCACCGTGCACCCGAAGAAATTCCGTGGACCGCGTCTCCTGGACCAACCAACCATAAGCCGCCACGTGGCACCGCCCTGGTGCACGCCCGCCGCCGTGGACCGCGCGCCTGCCCGCGCCCCTGCGCGCCTGCCCGCGGCTGCCCGCGCCGCGCGCCGTCGCTGTGCCGCCTGCCCGAGGCTGCGCCGCCGCCCGCCGGCGCTGCCCGCCGCCGCCAGCCGCCGCCGGCGATCGCCGGAACAGTAAAATTACTGTAGCACCTCCAAAAATAACAATTAAATAGCCCATCTTGACCGTTTTCGCGCGCTGATTCCAAAAACGGGGTCCATTTCGCCAAAATCCACTCCTAAAATTTGCCGGAGGCTCCCGGAAAGGTATCTTTGATGCGAATTTCGCGTCGAGTCCAACTTTGATATCCAAATTGCGCGGAAACACCACTAAACATCCGACGGGGTCTCCCGGTTACCCACGTGATGCAATTGAAGCCCCGAGTTCAGCACTTGTGTCCAAATTGGTGCACGAACACCGCCAAGATGCCCCATAGGCCTCCAGAAGCTGCTGGTGACACTGTAGAAGTCCTGCAAAGATCCGGGTCACCACAAAACGAAACCCTAGTTTGTAAAGAGAGGAAGGAAAAGAGAGAAAAGAAAAAGGAAACCCTAACCGGAGGAGAAAAGAAGGAAAGAAGGAGAAAGCGGAGGAACCCGATCGCCCCGATTGACGTCCGGAGACCGGAGAACGAGATGCCATCGTCTACGGGGAGCGGATCCGGATCTCCAACGCCGCAAGAAACAAGATCGGTTCTTTAATTCCGATAGATTGAGGTGAGTGATCGTTAATCCTTTTGTAGAATTAATCGGGGGTTTTCCGTGTTCTTGTAAGGTCGTTTTAATCGGTACATCGATCACGGATTTTTGTTGAATTTTTTATCAATGTTTTGTTCTTGTTCTTGATCGGGATTAATCAGTGGTTTTTAATCGGTCTTTTGATCGAGATTCCGATCGACGTTTTGGTTGTTCGTCGATCGTTGGTTTGGTCGTTAGATCTACCGCGATTTTGTTCGGGGATTTTTGCGGGTGTTTCGTTGGAACATAGTGGGTTAACGGGAGGCCTCCGCTGCCGTTGTTAAACGGGAGGCTGCCGCCGTCGTTACCATATTCGCGGGGTCGTCGCCGCGGTCCCACGGGAGCGAAAACGTGGAAGAAATCGCGAAACGGGAGCGAAAACGGAGAAAAAAACGCGAAAATAGAGGTTACTGTGCTTCTCCGTACAGGGAGGTCCACGGCCCGGGCGTGCACCCGGCGCACGCCCGCGGCGCGGAAGCTGCAGACCCGGTGCACGCCTCGCGCGTGCACCGGCCCGGCCCGCTTGAGCGCGGTGCACGCCCCAGCGTGCACCCGGCGCACACCTCCACGCCCAGAACCGTGAGCCCGGTGCACGCTTGTGTTGTGCACCGGCCCGGCCCAAGACGCGCGGTGCACGCCTCCTGCGTGCACCCGGCGCATGCCGCGCGGCCACCCGACGCGCAGACCCGGTCCACGGTTGCTCATGTGCACCACCCGACAGCCCAAAGTTCGGTAGCTCCGTTTTGGTCCGTTTTTCCACCGTTTTGAGCGCCGTTTTCGCCGTTGGGATCAAAATCTCCGCGGTTTTCTTGGCATGGCCACTTGGGATCTTTTTGGTCACTGTTTTATTATGTCAGGTGTCGATTTCGCCGGCGCTCCGCGCCTCGACGAAATCGTCGGGGTCGCGCCGTCGGGTCTCCTTTCTCATCATTTTCGCCGTCGGGGTCTTCTTGGTTTAACCATCGACGACCCGAGTTGGCTACCGGTTGAGAAATGGGGTTTTGTTGGATTTTCGTAAGCATTTTTGGGTCCCGACGGAGTTCGCGATGCAATGGTCGCGGTCCGGTTGTTGTTAGTCTTTGATGTTACCGTGTGATCTAAGTTTTCAGTTTTGCTCGACGGTTTTGACTCGTTGGTTTTTGATTGACGTCGCGGTCTCCTAGGCACGATGATTTCGGCTTTGTGGGTTTAATGTATCAGTGGTTGGGATCGCTGATTTTACCTGATTAGGGTAATGTGTTAATCGGTGCTCTTGGATATTCTAGTAGGCCGCGTGGAGTTCTGATTTGCTCAGGTGGGTCGCGGGCGCGGTCGGTTATCTGCAACCAGGTGGGTACCCTTGCTATAAGTGCAACAAGTGCAGTAAGTGCACCATATCATCGTAAAAAGCTCGTTAACTTGTCTAATAAAGTAGATGGACTGTAAACCTTTCGCATAAATGCTTTCTATTTTACATAATAATTGTGGCGGCTGCGGTCGCGGGGCTTAATACACGCCGACATCGGCAAAATTTGGTTTTGGATGCTGCACGTACACAGGCGGATTGGCCTCCGCATGGGTGTACTTTTCCGGAGAAGTGGTCTGAATGACCCGTGTGCCCCACGTGCGTAGGGTGGGGACCTCTTCACGCCAGCTATAGGTGTCGCACTAGCACCGTGAAGGGGTTAAAAGCATCATGGGGTTGGTGCCCAGCTTAATTCGGTATTCTGGGGTTGGTGCCCAGTTTAATTGGGTATTCTGGGGTTGGTGCCCAGCTTATTTTTGTGCAGGGTTTTGGCGAAAGGTTCCGGTGTAATCGGTTTGTTCTTAAATCTACGATAATCGTTAAGACATCTACTTTATTTGTCACTGACTTTACCCACTCCGTGACAGGTTTGGCTAGGTATGTTAGCCGGGATGGTGGTGAGACTGCGTCGAGAGGATCGTAGTCGTAGGAGGCTTTCTACTCGTTGCACCTTGGGTTTATCTCATTCCTTTTTAACTACATGTTAGTTTAATTTGCATTTGTGGATCATGTTAAATGTAGTTAACGAAATAGTCGGCACTGTGGATTGGATGTACTCTTATGGTTAGCTGCACTTTTGGTGATTTCGTGTGCGGCATGTTTTAATATCAACCAAATGATTGCGAAAACGTTTTCCAAAGCGGAGTGCCATGTGGGCACAGATTTTATAACCTCTGGTTTTATCCTTTCCAAATGATGTTGCCGCTTTCATGGATTGAATGTGTAATTGTTTTAAAAATGGGGTGTCGGGTGGACACCGTTTGCAAAACCGTAGATAATTATTTCTCCTGCTCTATGTTTGATAACGACTGTATGGTTGATGGTTGGTATTGTAAATGGGACGCCGTACATATACAAAGGAGACTCCGTCCGATTAAGGGGTGAATTTGTATATATGGCGGTCTGTCGCGCACCGGGGGCGAGGTCGATATTCACGTATGAAGAAAAAAAAATAATGTACGCTTTTCCGCTTATCCAAAGACCTCCCGGGGCGTGACAAGATCGGAGCACCTGGATCATTCGCATACTCCCGCTAAACACCTGGACCTAAGAAAAGTCCGCAAGGGTAAACAATAGTCAAAACCACGCACTAACATCGCAAAACGAAAGTCCGAATTATCTATTTGACGGAAACCCAAGCAAACCGTCAAACACGTCAATCGACGGATCCCCGCGCGGCCGCCGCCGCCCGCCAGAGCCCCGCGCGGCCTGAAACCGCGCGGCGTGCCTCCGCGGGCAGTGCCCGCGCGGGTGCGGTCCGCGCGGCGCCCGTGCAGCGCTTGCGCTGGTGCGGGCCCGCGCAGTGGCCGCGCGGTGCCTGCGCGGCGCCTGCGCGGGTGTGGGCCCGCGCCGCGCCCGCGCGGGTGCGGACGGAGGCGGCGGCGGAGACGATGAAGACGACCAAAAACCCAAACAAGAATATTAAAAGAAGATCCCGAAAAACCACAACGAAGATTTACTCACCGGATTAATCGACGGGGAAGTCGTCCGATCGCGTTCTTGCCTCCGGTTCGTTGTTCGGGGTGATCGGACTCCTTCGTTTCCTTCCTCTTTTCTTCTTTCTTTCCTCCGGTTAGGGTTCCGCCTTTTTCCCTTTTCTTTTTCTCTCGCGTTCTCTCCGGTTAGGGTTTCCCTTTTTGCAAAAGTGGGATTTTTCTCCCGTACGTATTATTAAATCCCTAAATTTAATTTCCTGTCACCGATTAATTAATTCCTTAATTAATTAATCACACGGAATATCCAAAATTCCCCAAAAAGCGTGCCGGATATTTTACACGAATTCCGATGCGCGCTTAAGTCACCGCAATCTTAGAAACCCCATTCCGGGAGATCCGTACATCGGATTTTCGATCCGATCGCACCGTCGGTCCTCATTTTTCGAGCCCCTTTATAGAAAAATACTCATGCAACGCACCGACCGACTTTCAGAAACTCGATAATTTTATTCCACTAAAAGGAATATTTAATTAACATGTGAATCACAAATACAAGAAAAGCCGGATCACTACAGTGCACTTCGCATTCCGGCATGGACTAGAGGCAGAGTTGTTACCACGTGCATAAGAGGTACAGGTTACCATCGGTGTTGTGCATGTGAAGGAGGCTTGTGGATCATGTCTAGTGCCGTTGAGACCATGAGTTATACCAGCAAACCTATTGGTATGGGTGGCAGTTCGGTGTTTTGACCCAGTGCTTGGGATTAGTTGGCACAGTACCACTGGATGGTTAAGTGCGGAGAGAGGGATGACTGTGACATTCTGCTAGGCAGACAAAAGGAGGCTTGTTATATGGAGACTGTTCGAGCACACGGGTTATAGCGACAGTGTGAGAGGAGCTTTTGGCGGCACCGGGACTAAAGGATATTTCTATTGCTTCGAAATCCCGGGTGTGAGTCCACTCGAGCCGATGATTATGCCGCCTGTTAGGGAGATTGAGATTGCGATTGACGTGGTTCTGGAAACCGCGCCAACCTCAATAGCACCTCATGGATATTATCTGTAAGAGCTGGGAGAGTTGATGGCACCGGTACAGGGATCTGTTGGATCGAGGGTCTGTTTGACCTCGTGCCACGTCGTTGATACACGACTGTGAGAGCTCTTCTGTCGTTTGAGTACAGGCAGGTCCGGGTATTATTTAGGACCTTTTGATGGAGTTATACTCCGACAGTTGTTAACTGATGCATGTACAGATTTTGGAATCATACAGCTGAGTATTTTGCTAGATGGCGTTCGGGACACGGTAGGGCATTATGAGCTCATAGTGAGGCCAAATGGAATGATTAATGCCCTATTGCCTTCGAGATTTGAGGAATGGTGTGCTCCAATTGTACTTGGACAGATTGGGAGAGGTGTTCCCCAAGGATATTATGATTTACTCCCTGAGTGACCTGGAATAAAAGGAACACTTGTGGATGTGCTATAACGCTTGGGTGGAAGAAGCTGAATGCCGAGTTATTGGACTACAAGTTTTAGCTTCTGAAGCTTACCTTCTTGGGTCACTTTGTGCTAGCCGTAGGGGCGGCGGTGGAAAATTCGGCCAATATGGATATTATCTGGGAATTGGCCGAGATCAATATTTATGGTCAAGGTAAGGAGCTTCTTGGACTTGGCAGTGCCAGGAGAGCATGGCTAATGGATAATGACACTGATATCAGCGCCGATTTTTGCATTGCTAGTGCGGGGTGATGGATTTGCGAGTTGTAGCAATGCCTCCCATGGTGGCGTTGGAGTTACCGTTGGTTTACTTTTGAGCATTCTGGATCACCCCGATAGGGCTACTGTGTTGGCGGATACCTGGAGCAGGAAAGCTGTCCGGGGTTGAGTTGGATGATTCCACAGCTGGCGCTGTGTGGGACCATTATGGTGTACAGGGTTTGAGACTGTGTCCCGGAGGTTTCCTTTTGATGGTAGACTGCGGTGGAGCAGTCCACGCTGATGGTCAGAATTTGAGAGTGACCGAGCGAGGACCACGACTTGTTGAGACTTCTTCCCTTCTTGGTTGATCGCGTGAAGGTGCTTCGGGTTGCCTTGGTTGAGTTGACTCAGTTATGGTTTGGTGCGTGTTGCACTAGTGGTTAGTTTCTTTTTCCCCCAGCCTTTTGTTGGAATTCTTGATGGTTCTTCCACGTCTCAGCTCAAGAGAGTTATGCTTGTGGATCCCTCGCCCGTGATTGACTCGTTTCGTTCGAGATCTGTGAGAGTCCGGAGTACGAGGGACGCCCGTTGCGAATTCTGGCTCGTGGGATGAGAGGATTGCGCAATCGGGCCATGCCGTACTGGTTGCTGATGTTGTCGTTGAGGAGTAGTCACGGGGAGTGAGTGGTGACCTGGGAGCTGGAGACGATGTTGCTGGGTACCTACCCTGGTCTTGGAGACCTCCTTTTGAGTTGCTTTAGTTTCGAGGACGAAACTTTCTTTTAGTGGGGTAGGATGTGGTGACCCGGATCTCTACAGGGCTTCTACAGTGTGACCTGCAGCTTTTGGAGGCCTATGTGGCGCGTCGGCGGTGTTTCTGCATCCATTTGGACACAAGTGATGGTTTTTGGGTGTTTAATTGGATCACATGGGCAATCGGATGACCCTGTCGGATGTTTAGATGTGGTTTCGCGCGAATCGGGCATCAAAATTAGACTCAGTGCGGAATTTGGATTAAAAATGCCCTTCCAGATGCCTTCGACAAATTTTGGAGTTGGAATTTGGCAAAACGGACAGCGGCTTTGGATTCAGCGCGCGAAAACGGTGAAAACGGACTATTTGCTTGTATTTTTCGGAGTCCGGATGCAAAAGCGTGTTTTTCGAGGCATGGTGTCACGCCCCCGGGGGTTTTTGAGTCATGTGAAGCGGAAAAACGTGTCTATTTTTTTTTTTTCTTTTTAATAAGGAAACATAATCTTCGACCCCGGTGCGAGCCAGACCGCCACATACGCAAATTCACTCTGTCCACGGACAGAGTCTCCTTTGCATATGCACGGCGTCTTATTTACAACATGTCATTCAATCACAAATATTATGTATCAATTCCCAACCAACAACCATACCGTAGACGTTCACCATCAATTATAGCAAGTTAATTAAGCGGCATCACTGTTTGGAAAGGATAAAGCCCAGAGTTGAAAACCCGTGCCCACACGGCACTTCATTTTGAGAAAATATTTTCGCAATCCTTTAACTCATCATGAAAACATGCCGCACATAAGAACACTACTAAAAGTATCATACTATAACCTACACCTCATCCACAGAGCTAATACAAGTTCACAACTAAGCCATCCACAAGCAAAATAAAGATTTATGCATAAGGAAATGAGTTGGAGTCAAAAGAATCAAGATAACCAAGTGTCCGACTACGGTCCTCACTACGCAGTCCCACCGTCACCCCGGCTGACGCACCTAATAGCAGTACCTGTCACGGAGTGGGTAACGTCAGTGACAAACAAAGTAGATGTCTAATAGTAACAAGAAGGGAAAACAAACCGAATACACCGAGTACCCCGTAACCTTTCGTTAAACCCCCTGTGCATATTTTAAGCTGGGCACCAGTCCCAGAGTACCTGTCGGGGTGACTAAAGTCCCCCCTCGTGCACAAACACCTTTTGATGCTTTAACCACTTCACGGGGCTAGTGCGGCCCCTATAGCAGCCGTGAAGAGGTCCTCACGGCTCCCACTCCTTTGTGAGGCACACGGGTCAAAAAGACCACTTTTCCGGAAAAGTACACCATGCGGTGGCCCGGTCCGCCAGTGTACGTGCAGCATCCGTCACCGGATTGCCAAAATTGGCGTGTAGTGAGCACCGCGACCGCAGCCGCTTAAATTGTCAGATAAAATATCTTTAATCGAAAGGTTAGCTTACCATCTACTTTGTTAGGTAAATTAAAGAATACTTTAATGGCGATAAATGCACTTACTGCACTTGTTGCACTTATGGCAACTCTACCCACCTGGTTGGAGAGAAGACGGGTCACCCGAGCCCTTTGCACTCTCCCGCTGCGCACCCGGACCTATATAAAGTCCGCACGGACACTAAGGTCAGAAAATATACTAACATATCGCAATAGAAAAATACCCCACATTATTATTTACAAAAGTCCGGCACCGTCCCGCTGTCCGGCGGGGCACCCATGCCTTGAACGGCCGTCACCGTCCGTCGGAGCCGCGCATGGCGGGGCTCCGCGGACGGCGTCCTCACAGCACCCAGCGCGGCGTTCGCGCGGTGCTCGTGCGGACACGGGTCCGCGCGGCGCCCGCGCGAACGCCCGCGCGGCGCCCGTGCGGCACCCCGCGCGGGTGCCCGGGCGGCACCCCGCGTGGCTCCCCGCGCGGGCCGCCCGCGCGGCACCCCGCGCGGGTGCCCGCGCGGCACCCCGCGGGCCGCCCGCGGGCCGCCCGCGCGGGGCCGCCCGCGCGGCACCCCGCGCGGGTGCCCGCGCGGCACCCCGCGCGGGGCCGCCCGCGCGGCACCCCGCGCGGCCGCCCGCGCGGGGCCCCCGCGCGCGGCACCCCGCGCGGGTGCCCGCGCGCCCCGCGCGGGCGCCCGCGCGGCACCCCGCGCGGGCCGCCCGCGCGGCCGCCCGCGCGCGGCCGCCCGCGCGGCGCCCCGCGCGGTGCCCGCGCGGCGCCCGCGCGCACCCCGCGCGGCACCCCGCGCGGGCCGCCCGCGCGGCGGCCGCGCGGTGTCCGCGCGGCGCCCGCGCGGGTGTGACCCGCGCGGCGCCGCCGCCGCTTGCGGTGGCGCCCGGTCGTCCGTGTGTTTCTCCCCTTCACCCCGCGCGATGCCCTAGTGGCACCGCGCGCCTCCTTTGTCCGTTCCGTTCGTCTAACATAACTACGATGACGACGACGGTAACGGGGACGGGGGAGAAATTCAAGAAACCTAAAACGGGCGACTAGGAAAATTCGGAAAAATTATTAAAAAATATAAAACTAACCGGAGATCTTCGGGAAAGTGTCCGGTCACGTTTCTTGCCCTCGGGTCGGCGTTTGGGACGATTGGTTCCTTCTCCTTTCTCCGGTTATGGATCCGTTCTCTCTTTTCTCTTACTTTTCCTCACCGGTTGGGGGTTTCGGTAGCACGAAAGAGGAGGGTTTGAGGAGGCGGTAAAATAAGAATAGGGTTTCGCTCGGCGCTCGGTAAACAGGAGAATAAATAGTTCTCCCATTTACTTATCCAAAATCACGCCAAAAATCCCTTCGGATATTTTCGGTTCGATTAATTAATTTATTAATTAATTAATCCCTACCGATAACCCTATCTTTAACTTCCTTAATTTTACGTACGTAGGAAAACCCGAATCTCCCCGTTTCTATTTCTCACATAAATATCGGCTGACGGGATATTAAATCTTAAAATCTGACCACCGGTTATTTAATCACCTTAAATTCTGACCACCCGATTATTTAACCACCCTTATTAAATTTTAGTCACCGATTATTTAATCACCTTTATTAAATAATCTTGTGGGAAACAAATCCCCGATTTAAATATCCCGATTTTATCTCTTATCTAATGCACGAGATAAAATCCCACAATTTAAATCCTAAATTAATTCGTACGTAGGAGGATTTAAATTTCCCTCACCGGATAATTAGTTAATTAATTAATTAATTACCCCTACGAGATAACCCACCTTATCTCTAACGGGTGCAAGATATTTTGCACGGTTTCCGATGCGTGACTAATTACCGCAACGCTAAGGATCCCGTTCCGGGAGATCCCGATATCGGATTTCGAATCCGATCGCACCGTCGGTCATCGTTTTTCGCGCTCTATCGCAGAAAAATACACACACCTAGTCCCGGCCGACTTAAGAAAATTAAATAAATTTTATTTCGCTTAAGGCCTAAGCGATTACATGTGAGTTCAAAAATACCCGAAGGGTCGGATCACTACACCACTCACACTTTATAAAAAGTTTCGTCCCGAAACTTAAACTCAAACCTCACTAAACAGTTCGGGAAAACATTCCCTCATTTTCGATTCCAGTTCCCACGTCGCCTCGCGCTCTTCGTGGTTGCTCCACTGGATCTTCACATAGGGGATCGTTCGGTTGCGCAGCTTCTTGTCCTCTCTTGCCAAAATCCGCACCGGCGTCTCCTCGACGCTCAAGTCCTCTCGCAACTCAATGGTGGAGGCATCCAAGGCATGAGAGGGGTCAGCCAGGTACTTCCGGAGCATCGAAACATGGAACACGTTGTGGACTCGTTCGAGGTTCGGGGGCAGGGCTAACCGGTACGCCACCGGTCCCACGCGCTCTAGGATTTCGAACGGTCCCACGTATCTTGGGCTCAATTTCCCCTTTATGCCGAAACGTCGGTTTCCCTTGGAGGGTGAAACCCGGAGCAGCACGTGCTCGCCCACCATGAATTCTAAGTCTCGGCGTCTGTTATCTGCATAGCTTTTCTGTCTGCTTTGGGCGGTCAGCAGCCTTTGTTTAATCAATCGCACCTTTGCTTCGGTCTCCTCCACCAAATCTGGGCCCAGAAACTTTCGCTCACCTAAGTCATCCCAGCATATCGGAGACCGACAGCGGCGCCCGTACAGTGCCTCGTACGGCGCCATCTGAATGCTGGCCTGGTAACTGTTATTGTAGGCAAATTCCACCAGGGGCAAACACCGTGCCCACCCTTCGCCCAAGTCCAGAACGCATGCTCGAAGCATGTCCTCCACGATCTGTATCACCCGCTCTGATTGTCCATCGGTTTGCGGATGAAAAGCTGTGCTGAAGTGCAACTTGGTTCCCATTGCTCGTTGCAGACTTCGCCAAAAGTTCGACACAAAACGTGTGTCTCTGTCCGACGTGATGGATGTTGGTACACCGTGCAACCTCACTATCTCATCGATGTACGTTTGCGCCAGTCGTTCCCGAGTCCACGTCGTGTGTATGGGCAAAAAGTGGGCCGATTTCGTCAAACGGTCCACGATCACCCATATCGCATCGTGTCCCTGTGGCGACCTCGGAAATCCGGTCACAAAATCCATGGTAATCATGTCCCATTTCCACTCGGGCACCGGTAAAGGTTGCAACTTTCCTGCCGGCCGTTGATGTTCGGCCTTCACCCGTTGGCACACTAGGCAGTGCGCCACCAATCGCGTCACGTCTTCCTTCATTTTCGGCCACCAGAAGGTTTGCTTGACGTCTTTGTACATCTTCGTTCCCCCGGGATGCGCTGCATATGGGGCAGTATGCGCCTCCCGCAGGATCTCCTCCTTGAGCTCCGGTAGATCCGGCACGCAGATTCGTCCCCGAAATCGTATCGTGCCGTCGGAGCTCACCATAAAGTCGCTCTCCTCGTCGGCGGTTATTCTACTTCGCACCAGCTGGAGCTGTTGGTCAGTCGATTGGCCTTCGAGAATCCTGTCCAGCAGAGTAGGTCTGACCACCAGCGTCAGAAGTTGTGCGACTGTCCCTGCCGGTACTACCTCTAGTCTCAATCGCGAAAATTCCGCAATCAGGCTATCCTGCTGTGTAATGGCGCTTACATCCGCCTCCACGGCCTGTCCTTTGCGACTCAGGGCGTCGGCCACCACGTTGGCCTTTCCCGGGTGATAGTGGATCGTCAGATCGTAATCCTTTAATAGCTCCAGCCACCGCCTTTGTCGCAGATTTAGCTCTCTTTGGGTGAAAAGGTACTTGAGGCTCTTATGATCTGAGTACACATTGCAGTGTGCCCCGTACAGGTAGTGCCTCCAAAGCTTGAGCACAAACACCACCGCTGCGAGTTCCAAATCGTGCACGGGGTAATTCCGCTCGTACTCCTTGAGCTGCCTTGACGCATAGGCTATGACCTTTCCCCGTTGCATGAGTACTCCACCCAATCCATTTCGCGACGCGTCGCAATATACTTCGTAATCCTCCCCAGGCTCTGGCAGGGCGAGAATCGGGGCTCGCGTCAACCTATCCTTAAGCTCCTCGAAGCTTCTTTGACACTTGTCCGTCCAGACAAACTTCTCCCCCTTTTTCGTCAAACGGGTTAGGGGGTGGCTATCTTGGAGAAGCCCTCCACGAAGCGCCGGTAATACCCGGCTAATCCTAGGAAGCTTCGAATTTCCGTCACCGTGGTCGGTCGGGGCCAGTCCGTCACCGAATCTATCTTCTTTGGATCCACCGCGACTCCAGCCGCCGAGATCACGTGCCCCAAGAACCCGACCTCTCGGAGCCAAAACTCACACTTTTTGAGTTTGGCGTAGAGTTTCTGTTCCCGTAGGGTCTGGAGGACTGTGCGCAGGTGTTCTTCATGTTCCTCGTCTGTACGGGAGTAGATGAGGATATCGTCGATGAAGACCACCACGAACAAGTCCAAGAAGGGTTTGAATACCCTGTTCATCATATCCATGAACACCGCCGGGGCATTTGTGAGCCCGAACGGCATTACCGTAAACTCGTAATGGCCATAGCGAGTACGGAAAGCCGTTTTGGGGATGTCCTCCCCCTTGACCCGGACCTGATGATAGCCCGACTGCAGGTCAATCTTTGAGAACACCGTCGCCCCCCGTAACTGGTCGAAGAGGTCATCGATCCTTGGTAGGGGGTACTTATTCTTGACCGTCACCTTATTTATCTCTCGGTAGTCGATACACAACCGGAGACTTCCGTCCTTTTTCCTCACAAACAGGACGGGCGCGCCCCAAGGTGACGCGCTTGGTCTGATGAATCCTTTGTCCAGGAGGTCCTCCAACTGCGCCTTGAGTTCCTTCAGCTCCGCGAAGGCCATCCTGTACGGTGCCTTGGTGATGGGCTTGGTGCCGGGGAGCAGTTCAATTGGGAAGTCAACCTCCCGCTCCGGTGGCATTCCGGGAAGCTCCGCCGGAAAGACATCCGGGAATTCTCCTACCACGGGAATTTCCGAATGCGGGGGGACGGGTCGGGTGGCTAGATCTACTGAGGCTAGGTAGGCCACGCACCCGCCCTCTATCAACTTCCTAGCTCGTGACGCGGAGATGACGGCAAGAAAGGACGTGCTCTTGCACGCCAAGTACACGTTTTCTGGGAATCCCGGCTTCCGCAGTTGCACCTGTCGCTTCTCGCAGTCGATGACCGCCTGATACTCGGTAAGCCAGTCCATGCCCAAGACCACGTCGTAATCTTTTAACGGTATGACCACCAGATCCCAGGGGCACGACAACCTTCCCAACCGTATCGGACACGAGGTCACCAGGCCGGTTGCCGCAATGGGCCCCCCAGGAGTCTGGACGGTCATTAACACATCCAGAGGACTACCTTCTAACTGATGGGCTAGCGCAAAGGTACGGGAAATAAAAGAGCGAGTCGCCCCAGTGTCAAAAAGAGTTCGAGCTCGAAAACTAGAGACGGAAGTAATACCTGCCACCACTTCCTCTGGCGGTACCGTTCCGTGCTGGTCCATAGAGTAGAGTCTCCCTCCGGGTTGCGGTCGCGATCCTCCTTCTGTTCTTGGTGCTGAGGGTCGCGGGGGCATTCCCGTTGGCGCCTTGCCCCGTCCCGGTGTCTGCGCCGTTGGAGTAGAGGCTGCGGAAGATGCCGTCCCAGGGTTCAGGGGACAGTTGAATCGGAAGTGTCCCTGTTTACCGCAACGGTAGCAGTGATCTTGCTTCTTAGGGCATTCAG
Source organism: Tillandsia fasciculata (assembly GCA_029168755.2). Classification (NCBI taxonomy): domain Eukaryota; kingdom Viridiplantae; phylum Streptophyta; class Magnoliopsida; order Poales; family Bromeliaceae; genus Tillandsia; species Tillandsia fasciculata. Next base: position 206,813 of record JAQOTM010000162.1, read on the forward strand.
TCACCGGATGCGACGCTCCACAAATAATACACGGCTTGTTTGCTGGTCGAGGTCTCCCGGTCGGCGCGCTCTTGTTTCCCTGCTGCGTCTTGGGATATTTTGGGGGCCGGCTCCCGCCAGGAGGGCCCCCTCCCGGGTAGGTCTGCGTTCGTTTCTTTTCCCGGTTGTTTTCCGATCCCTCCCGTCGAGCTCGGGTCATGGCGAATCCCCGCTCCACGATGGTGGCCCTATCCACCACCTCACGGAACGTGCGCAGGTCCGCCGCCTGAACCATCTCGAAGATGTCGCTCCGCAGCCCATCCACAAAGAGACGGGCCTTGTGAGGTTCATCCCGTACAGCAAACGGGACGCAATTGACTAACCTCACAAACTCCCTCTGATACTCCACGACTGGGCGGTTCCCCTGCCTGATGTTCTTCAAATCGTCTTCCAGCTGCCGCTTGACGCTTTCAGAGAAGAACGCACCAAAGAGTTCTTCCCTAAAGACCGACCATGTCGGCAACGGGTCGTTGGTGGTCGGATCCGGACGTACCGTCTTCCACCAGATGCGTGCATTCCCCTCCAGAAAGTGAACAGCTAGTGGAACCCGCTCTTGTTCCTCTATTAGCAAGTCCTCGAAAAGCTTATCCATGGTATCCACCCACTTCTCGACGACCCACGGGTCGGTCGTTTCTCCCTCGAAGATGGGTGGGTCATGCTTCTTGAACGCGGTCAGATTTGTCCTGATCCTTTCCCGCGTCGCTCGCAGCTCCGCGGCTCCTCCTGCGGTGGCGGATCCCCCAAGGGTAGGGGTTGTCCCTGCCTCCCCCGCTGCCGCTCCCAACACGGGCCCCGAAGTCGTTGGGGTGAGCACTTCCCTTGGGGCTGGGGGCTGCTCCGTCGTCGTACCACCCGCCCCTTGGGGTTCCGTAGTGGGTGCTGTGGTTTCGGGCGGAGGGGTCGGTTGACGTTCGGTGGTTGCGGTAGCCTGTCGCTGCGTCAGCTGACGCACGTGCTCCGTCAGCGTTGCTAACTGTCCGGCCATTTCCTGCAGTTGTCGCCGGAGGGTCTGGTTTTCTGCGGCGGCTGGGGCCGCTCCGTCCGCATCTGCATTTTCGGTGAACGACCTAGTCCGAACCATTGCGTGCTGGTAACAAAGAAACCACGTCAATCCTATGGCTATATCCCTAGCACATCGTCTCACGGTTTCACCTATGTTACGTTCCCGTTTCCCCGTACTCTCTCGTACTACACCTACACCTTGGTTATCTCATTTCCAATTTGCTTGTGGTACCTAGCACTGTGGATGTAAATCACGTCTACTATGGTTGTGGTTGTATCTCTCTGATACCATTTAATCTGTCACGCCCCCGGGGGTTTTTGAGTCATGTGAAGCGGAAAAACGTGTCTATTTTTTTTTTTCTTTTTAATAAGGAAACATAATCTTCAACCCCGGTGCGTGCCAGACCGCCACATACGCAAATTCACTCTGTCCACGGACAGAGTCTCCTTTGCATATGCACGGCGTCTTATTTACAACATGTCATTCAATCACAAATATTATGCATCAATTCCCAACCAACAACCATACCGTAGACGTTCACCATCAATTATAGCAAGTTAATTAAGCGGCATCACTGTTTGGAAAGGATAAAGCCCAGAGTTGAAAACCCGTGCCCACACGGCACTTCATTTTGAGAAAACATTTTCGCAATCCTTTAACTCATCATGAAAACATGCCGCACATAAGAACACTACTAAAAGTATCATACTATAACCTACACCTCATCCACAGAGCTAATACAAGTTCACAACTAAGCCATCCACAAGCAAAATAAAGATTCATGCATAAGGAAATGAGTTGGAGTCAAAAGAATCAAGATAACCAAGTGTCCGACTACGGTCCTCACTACGCAGTCCCACCGTCACCCCGGCTGACGCACCTAATAGCAGTACCTGTCACGGAGTGGGTAACGTCAGTGACAAACAAAGTAGATGTCTAATAGTAACAAGAAGGGAAAACAAACCGAATACACCGAGTACCCCGTAACCTTTCGTTAAACCCCCTGTGCATATTTTAAGCTGGGCACCAGTCCCAGAGTACCTGTCGGGGTGACTAAAGTCCCCCCTCGTGCACAAACACCTTTTTGATGCTTTAACCACTTCACGGGGCTAGTGCGGCCCCTATAGCAGCCGTGAAGAGGTCCTCACGGCTCCCACTCCTTTGTGAGGCACACGGGTCAAAAAGACCACTTTTCCGGAAAAGTACACCATGCGGTGGCCCGGTCCGCCAGTGTACGTGCAGCATCCGTCACCGGATTGCCAAAATTGGCGTGTAGTGAGCACCGCGACCGCAGCCGCTTAAATTGTCAGATAAAATATCTTTAATCGAAAGGTTAGCTTACCATCTACTTTGTTAGGTAAATTAAAGAATACTTTAATGGCGATAAATGCACTTACTGCACTTGTTGCACTTATGGCAACTCTACCCACCTGGTTGGAGAGAAGACGGGTCACCCGAGCCCTTTGCACTCTCCCGCTGCGCACCCGGACCTATATAAAGTCCGCACGGACACTAAGGTCAGAAAATATACTAACATATCGCAATAGAAAAATACCCCACATTATTATTTACAAAAGTCCGGCACCGTCCCGCTGTCCGGCGGGGCACCCATGCCTTGAACGGCCGTCACCGTCCGTCGGAGCCGCGCATGGCGGGGCTCCGCGGACGGCGTCCTCACAGCACCCAGCGCGGCGTTCGCGCGGTGCTCGTGCGGCGCCCGTGCGGCCCCCGCGGGCGCCCGCGCGGCACCCCGCGGGCTCCCCGCGCGGGGCCGCCCGCGCGGCACCCCGCGCGGGTGCCCGCGCGCACTCCGCGCGGGGCCGCCCGCGCAGGGCCCCCGCGCGGGGCCGCCCGCGCGGCACCCCGCGCGGGTGCCCGCGCGGCACCCCGCGCGGGGCCGCCCGCGCGGCACCCCCGCGCGGGGCCGCCCGCGCAGGGCCGCCCGCGCGGGGCCGCCCGCGCGGCACCCCGCGCGGGTGCCCGCGCGGCACCCCGCGCGGGGCCGCCCGCGCGGCACCCCGCGCGGGCGCCCGTGCGGCACCCCGCGCGGGGCCGCCCGCGCAGGGCCGCCCGCGCGGGCCGCCCGCGCGCCCCGCGCGGGTGCCCGCGCGGCGCCCGCGCGGCACCCCGCGCGGGCCGCCCGCGCGGCGGCCGCGCGGTGTCCGCGCGGCGCCCGCGCGGGTGTGACCCGCGCGGCGCCGCCGCCGCTTGCGGTGGCGCCCGGTCGTCCGTGTGTTTCTCCCCTTCACCCCGCGCGATGCCCTAGTGGCACCGCGCGCCTCCTTTGTCCGTTCCGTTCGTCTAACATAACTACGATGACGACGACGGTAACGGGGACGGGGGAGAAATTCAAGAAACCTAAAACGGGCGACTAGGAAAATTCGGAAAAATTATTAAAAAATATAAAACTAACCGGAGATCTTCGGGAAAGTGTCCGGTCACGTTTCTTGCCCTCGGGTCGGCGTTTGGGACGATTGGTTCCTTCTCCTTTCTCCGGTTATGGATCCGTTCTCTCTTTTCTCTTACTTTTCCTCACCGGTTGGGGGTTTCGGTAGCACGAAAGAGGAGGGTTTGAGGAGGCGGTAAAATAAGAATAGGGTTTCGCTCGGCGCTCGGTAAACAGGAGAATAAATAGTTCTCCCCATTTACTTATCCAAAATCACGCCAAAAATCCCTTCGGATATTTTCGGTTCGATTAATTAATTTATTAATTAATTAATCCCTACCGATAACCCTATCTTTAACCTCCTTAATTTTACGTACGTAGGAAAACCCGAATCTCCCCGTTTCTATTTCTCACATAAATATCGGCTGACGGGATATTAAATCTTAAAATCTGACCACCGGTTATTTAATCACCTTAAATTCTGACCACCCGATTATTTAACCACCCTTATTAAATTTTAGTCACCGATTATTTAATCACCTTTATTAAATAATCTTGTGGGAAACAAATCCCCGATTTAAATATCCCGATTTTATCTCTTATCTAATGCACGAGATAAAATCCCACAATTTAAATCCTAAATTAATTCGTACGTAGGAGGATTTAAATTTCCCTCACCGGATAATTAGTTAATTAATTAATTAATTACCCCTACGAGATAACCCACCTTATCTCTAACGGGTGCAAGATATTTTGCACGGTCCCCGATGCGTGACTAATTACCGCAACGCTAAGGATCCCGTTCCGGGAGATCCCGATATCGGATTTCGAATCCGATCGCACCGTCGGTCATCGTTTTTCGTGCTCTATTGCAGAAAAATACACACACCTAGTCCCGGCCGACTTAAGAAAATTAAATAAATTTTATTTCGCTTAAGGCCTAAGCGATTACATGTGAGTTCAAAAATACCCGAAGGGTCGGATCACTACACATGGGGTTACTGTTCTGGCCGGCGGGCAGCGCCGGCGGCGGCAGGCAGCGGCGGAGCGCGGCGGCGCTGCCGCGGGCAGCGCGCGGGGCTGAGGCGCTGGCCGCCCGGTCCACGCGGCGGGCGTGCACCGGGGGCTGGACGCGTGGCGGCTCGGTAGTGGGCCGGTCCGCGGGGCGCGGTCTATGGAGAGCGCGAGGTGTTTGGTGGACTGGAGGCGGGACACGTGGCAGCTGGCTATTGGTTCGGTGCATCGGGTGTGCGTGCACCGGGCGCAGCAAGCGGAGGGGCTGACACGTGGCGCCTCCCCATTGGTCGGGGTACTGTGCGCGGCAGGTGGGGCGACGTGCGCTGGCAGGCGGGCAGGTGGCCGTACGGCGGGGCAGGTGGCCGTACGCGGGGGGCAGGCGCGCCACGTGCGTCGGGCAGGCGTGGGGCGTGCCACGTGGCGCGGCCGGGTTAGCTGGCGTCGCTGTTGCCTGTTCGGGGGCCACGTGGCGCAATCCGGTTGATTCGGGCGCTTGATAGACGGCCGAGATCAGGTTACTGTGCGCGCCCGAAAAGTTTCGGGCGCCCGGAAGTTGGGACACATTGGGTATTTTGTGATTTGTTCAGTTTTGGCTATATATACCTCCCTTTGGGCTGCAGTTTGAGGCTTTTCCCGAGCCCCCCTCTTTATATATATATATATCTAGATTTGAAAATTTTGGGATTTGGTCATAATAACTGCAACATAGCATGTGAGAAAAAGGTGCTCCTCTCTCATGCTTTAGCTCCGATCCAAAGAAAAACTCCTTCAAGCGGTTCTATTCAAATGCAATATTTTGTGAGCAGAGCTTATATATTTTTAAAATTAAAAGTCCATTCATACTTGTGAATTTTTTATTATTGGATTTATATTGAAATTTGTATTTTTGTAAAGTCAACTAAAAAGAGAGAAAGATAAAATAAAAAACACAAATTCTAATACAAATTCAATAATAAAAATTTCACAAAGATGGATGGGCTTGTACTTTTAATAGTATATAAGCTCTACTCATATTTAGTCTATTACTTTTTTGGAACTTTGATTAATTATTTTTCAAAATTTACAGTGTGATGTATTTATTTTAAATTTATTTAATTATTCTTAAAATGAATTAAAAGATCTAAAATTGATTAATGTACTTTATTAGTGTAACTTTTTTGCTTACTAATAAGTTTACATAATTTGTGTGCACTCTTTGCCTACTAATAATTTTTCTTTGGTTTGCATTTAGCTAACTGTTAGTGCTCTCTCTTTCAATAAATTAATATACTATAGTGATTTTTTTTTTTTTTTGCACAATTAGTTCTAAATATTCTTTTCCCATCTAACAATGGTAAGAAAAATAATTTACTTATTATTTCCATAGAAAAAGAAAAAAATATATATCATCCATAACTAGTATGTGCTCCATTGATTATGTAACAACCACGGAGTAGAGGGAAGACAGAGGAGGAAGAGAGGAGCATCTAGAGAGGAAGAGATGAAACCATGGTGAAGAGGAGAGTCGGTGAGAGGAGGTAGAGTAAAGTTAGGGCATACTACGAGGGTTGGTGAGATGCGACGGAAGCGTCAGGCCTAGAGAGTTCCAAGCGAAGCGGGCGCCATGGAAGCGAAGGAGATCCGATTAGCCAAACAGAGGAGGGTAGCCGCACTGTAGAGAGACGAGGCCCGGCCCAGAAGCCCGTAATACATTTAGTTTAGGCCCAACAAAGGCCCAGTTACAATATACAGTTTATGCTACTAAATACCTAAAATAGGAAATATTACAGATTAGTCCAGTGAGATGAGTAGTATAAATAGGCAATTGCATTACAAACGAGGCATGCATATTTTTGAATAAGAATTCCAATCTCTTCTCCCACCTTCTCCTTCTCCCTCCAATTCTCTCTTTCTCTTTTCTCCCAATTCTCAATTTCAACCAGATCTATAGCCAAACCCCCAGATTTGATCACCATTGATCAGATCAATGAAATAGAGATCCCGTCATCCTCACTGCCATCCTCTCCTCAGAGCAATTTCATCACAGGAGGGTTGCGGATCGTCAGGATTGTTACAAAGTGGTATCAGAGCAGTTCTGATCCCAGGGATCTAGAGGAACTGGCAACAAGCAATAGTAGATCAAGGCAACAGGCAAAAAGTAACAGTAGATCGAGGCAACAGGCAACAAGCATCAGTAGATCGAGGCAACAAGGCAACCAAGCATCATCAAATGCTGGAACTACAAGCAACAATCGATAAGCAAACTGAATCAAGCAATTACCAACCAATTCCAACAATTCGATCAAAAGGCAACTAGGATAGCTCTGCGTTGGAGGTATTGAGTTTCCTCAATTGCTTCGATTCATATACCCAATCACATTGTTGCAGTAGTCTGAATCTGGTTAAGAAAAGAAGAATTAGCATCAGTGAGCACTCAATTCCACAATAGGGAGATCTAAATACAACAGATTCCATTAAAATACTAAGGAACCATACCTGGTAGAGATGGCAGAGGGAACAAGACTCAAGGAATTGAGTGAACATATCAAAACCATAGAAGAAAAGTTGCAAACACTTACCACTGAGTGCAATAAAATCATAGAAGATAAATTGCAGCAATTTGGGACCAATTACAATCAGAAATTGGGGGCCTTAGTGCACCAGTTAGATGAAATCCAATTAGGGGGCCAGCAGAGGCATGAGGCACAGCAAATTGAAGCTGCAATAAGACATGACGAGCTAATGAAGCTCTTTGGTTCCTAGGCCAATTCCCTCAGAACTGGCCCCAATCCATCTATTCAGATTAGGAGGAAGAGCAGGGGGTACAGAATTTCCAGGCAGTAGCACCAAGGTTCAATACAGAGATGATAAGGGTAAAGGAGTATTGCCCAATCCCCACATGGGTACAGAGAATGTTACCACACAGCCAGCTCCTAGGCATCACCACTATGCTCCATACCCCAAGCTAGATTACCCCATCTTTGGAGGAGAGGAGCCAAGGAAATGGCTGAGCAAGAGTGAGCAGTTTTTCAAGCTATACCAGATCCCAGAGGAGCAGTGGGTAGAAGTAGCCACTATGCACTTCACTGGTAAGGCACATAGGTGGAAGGAAGGATATATGATGGACTAGCCAGAGCTAGACTGGGCAGAACTAGCAGAAGCTATATGCAGAAGATTTGATGGAGCTTCCATGAAAAAGTTGGTTAGAGAGTTCAATAAGTTAGAACAAACCACAAGTGTAGAAGCTTACCAAGAAAAGTTTGAAGAGTTGAGAGCTAGAATGTTGTATCTGAATCCCACCTTAAGTGAAGAACACTTCATCTAGAGTTATATCAGTGGGCTCAAAGAGGAACTGGTTCCCTTTATAGATCTGTCCAATCCCACCTCACTGGAAGAGGTATATGAGCAGGCCAAGCTGCATGAGCAGGCTCTCACCATCATGTGGAGGAAGCACAAGCTCTCAGGCAGGACAGGGAGTGGGCAGCCTCATAGCAACCAGAGTTACAGGACTTACAGCCAGAAAGGTAACCCAAGAAATGTGAAGAGCAATAGAACAGTTACTCACAAGGGTGCAGCTTGGCAACCTAGAGTTAGCAGGCAGGTGATAGAGCAGAGAAGAGCTGCTGGTCTGTGCTTCAAGTGTGGTGACAAGTACTACCATGGGCACCAATGTCAAGGTAAAGCCTAAAATCAGATTGGTGGAGAAGCAGAAGTAGAGGAGATATTTGATGAAATGATACTTTATGAAGAAGAAGAAGAAGAATAGAACAATCTGAGCCTGATGAGATGGGCATCTCTGTCCATGCCCTCAGTAGAGAAACCCCCCAAGAAACCATCAAGGCGCAAGGAGAGATAGGAGGCAAGCCACTAGTTATATTCATAGATACAAGAAGTACCCACAATTTTATAGACATCCAAGTGGCTAAAGAACTGAAGGCTAGTATGACAGTAGCAACACCACTCATAGTCACTATGGCAAATGGACACAAAGTGCTGAGCAAACTGAAATGCTCAAGGTTTCAGTGGGTGATGCATGGAGAGACCTACCAGGCAGATCTCAAGGTCATTAGACTGGATGGTTCTGGCATAATTCTGGGCATATATTGGCTCAAGAGGTATGGAAGAGTAACCTTTGATTACTCTAACAATTCAATTACCTTTAGCAAAGAAGGAAAACCAGTCACAGTAGAGGGAATCAATGAAGGGGTTAAACTCAAGGCAATTGGAGCTAAGCAATGGGTGAAGGCAGGAATGCAAGGCTACTGTTGTGCCATAGCCCAACTCAAGAATACTACACTGAAGTGTGACGGTCCCATCCCAAGAGAGATACAAAAGGTGTTGGACAGTATTCCCACATCTTCCAAGAGCCTAAGGGTTTACCACCAAAAAGGGAGCAAGATCACAAGATACCCTTACAACCAGGAACATAGCCAGTCAATGTTAGGCCTTATAGGCACAGCTATGAACAAAAAGGTGAGGTGGAGAAGCAGATAGCTGAACTGCTTAAGTCCAACTTTATTCGAAAGAGTGCAAGTCCCTATGCATCACCTGTGCTATTAGTGAAGAAGAATGATCAAAGCTGGAGGATGTGCATAGATTACCGGCAGTTGAACAAAGCTACAATCAAAGATAAGTACCCAATACCTATCATTGATGATTTATTGGATGAGTTAGAAGGCTCTAGTTTGTTCTCTAAGATTGATTTGAGGTCGGGTTACCACCAAATCAGAATGCATGAAAGAGATGTGGAGAAGACTGCCTTTAGGACCCATGCCGGGCACTACGAATTTCTGGTTATGCCATTTGGATTAACTAATGCTCCGGCCACTTTCCAATCATTGATGAATAAAATTTTTCAATCTCACTTAAGGAAATTTGTGCTTGTCTTCTTTGATGACATCTTAATCTACAACAAGAGTTTAGAAGATCATGTCTGCCACTTGGGAACAGTGCTTAAGCTGCTGGGTGAGAATTAGCTTTTAGCAAAGAGAAGCAAATGTTCCTTTGGGTAGGATCATGTGGAATACCTGGGCCACATTATATCATCTAAAGGAGTAGCCACTGATCCCAGTAAGATCGAAGCAATGGTCAGGTGGCCCAGACCAACCACCTTAAAGGAGCTGAGAGGGTTTCTTGGGCTCACGAGCTATTACCGTAAGTTCATTAAGGGGTATGGGGGTATAAGTAAACCCCTTACTGAGCTTTTAAAGAAAGACAATTTCAAGTAGACTGAAGAAGCTCAAGGTGCTTTTGAAAAACTGAAAGAAGCAATAACCACTGCTCCTGTATTTGCTATGACTGATTTTAACAAAATATTTACTGTGGAAGTAGATGCTTGTGATGTGGGGTTGGGAGCAGTGCTTTCACAAGATGGAAAACCACTGGCCTTTATCAGCAAAGCAATCAGTCCAAGGAACATGGGTCTCTCAACATATGAGAAAGAGTTCCTTGCCATACTGTTAGTAAATGGAAGCACTACTTAAGTCGTCAGACTTTCATAATCAAAACTGATCATGAAAGCTTGAAGCACTTGCTAGAGCAAAGAATTACTACAACTGTTCAGCAGAAAGGGATGCTTAAGCTAATGGGACTTGAGTACACCATCAAGTACAAAAAAGGGAAGGAAAATCTAGCTGCTGATGCCCTATCCAGGATGGTACCAGATAAGGGTAACAATCAGGCAATAACAGCATCCATTCCTGCTTGGATAGAGGAGGTTAGGGAGAGCTACAAGGGAGACTCAAAGGCACAGCAGCTACTGATGGAGACATTGCTACAACAAAGGTTCTCAGGAAGTTTACACACAACATCAGGGGTTATTGAGGTATAAAGGTAGATTGTATGTGGGATGTAATGGGAAATTAAGGGACAATCTGTTGGATCAACTACACTCATCTGCTGGGGGGGGCGGGGGCATTCTGGAATCGACAACACTTACCGCAGGGTCAAGCAACACTTCTACTGGCCAGGATTGAAGAGGGAAGTAGAGAAGAGAGTTAAGGCATCTGAAGTGTGCATTAAAAATAAGATGGATGGAACCCCCTATGCGGGATTGCTACAGCCCCTGCCAATTCCCACCCAGGCCTGGCAACTGGTGAGTATAGATTTCATTGAAGCCCTACGCAAGCCAGAGAATAGAGATACCATACTGGTAGTGGTAGATAAGCTAACCAAGTATGCACATTTTATTCCCCTAACACATCCATATACAGCTTTAGTGGTTGCGAAAGCTTTTCTTAATACGGTATATAAACTACATGGAATGCCGGGAGGGATCATCTCTGATATTGATAAGGTGTTCACAAGCCAGGTATGGCAGGATTTGTTCAAGCTCTAGGGGGTGAAGCTACACATGAGCATAGCATACCACCCCCAAACCGACGGCCAAACCGAGAGGGTAAACAGGTGCCTAGAGGCTTATCTAAGGTGCATGTGTTCCCAGCAACCCAGTAGGTGGTCCAAATGGCTTTCCCTGGCTGAGTGGTGGTATAACAAAAACCACCACTCCTCCTTAGGGACGACACCATTTGAGGCCCTCTACGATTACAAGCCCCCAACACCCTCACTGGCCAATTGGGGAACCGAAGTTAGCCCCACAGTCAAGGAATGGAAGAGAGACAGAGATCAAATGCTACAAGTGCTGAGGGAGAGGCTACTGGAAGCCCAGAACCGCATGAAACAGAATGCAGACAGAGGGAGAGTGGACAAGGAGTACAAGGTTGGGGAGAAGGTATACCTCAAGCTCCAGCCTTACCGTCAAAGTAGCATAGCCGTGCGCCGTAGCCTTAAACTTACCTCCAAGTACTTTGGGTCGTACGAGATACTATAGAGGGTCGGACCAGTAGCTTGCCGGCTGTAGCTACCAGAGGACGCCAAGATCCATCCCATTTTCCATGTATCTCAGTTGAAGAGGGGAATCCCAACACCAGAGCAGATCCCAGTGGGAGAGTTTCACACCGGGGAAGATGGTCAGTTGCTAACCCAACCAAAGCAGATTTTAGACAGGAGATTGTCGAAAAGGGAAATCAAGCCATCACTCAAGTTTTAGTAAAATGGAGCAACTTGGGTCCGAAAAGTGCAACGTGGGAGGACTACTCGGGGATTAAGGCAAGATACCCAGAGTTTGATCCTTGAGAACAAGGATACTTGCAAGGGGAGTGGAGTGTAACAACCACGAAGTAGAGAGGAGACAGAGGAGGAAGAGAGGAGCATCTGGAGAGGAAGAGATGAAACTATGGTGAAGAGGAGAGTCGGTGTGTCACGTCCCGGGGGTAACCGGAACCCGGGCCCGCCAACAGATCCGCCGTGTACACAGAATTTTCCATGTACACGAAGCGCTGGTAACCTGCTCGGATAGATAATATACAATAGAAGAGCATAAACAGAGCTGAACTAATAAAACTAACAGTAATCTCAGACTGAAAATATGATACAAGCTGAAGTAAAGTACAACAAACTCCAAGCTCACCAAAATAATACAACCAGCTGGCCACAGCCAGACTCAAAAGTAAACTACTGTAGTCTGAGATACAAAAGGGGTACAATAACAGTCCAGCTACTCTCACAGTCGGGGTAGATGATCTAGCTAGTCCGCAATCCTCTTACCTCGATCTGCCGCTGAAGGCCCAGCAGCTCGCACAGATGACTCTGCAAAACAAAGGGAAAGAAAGAACAAGAAACAACAATGGGGGTGAGAACTACTAGATAAACCAGTAGCCTCCCCTAGTGGGTAAAAACCTCTGATGCTGACGCACCCACTAGGAATAAAGAGGCAAAAAGGAAAGAACAGTGGTATGCAATAAGGCTACTGAAAAGAAACTACCACTACTATGCCTCTAAATGCAGTGCCAAAAGATGACTGTATAGATGCAACTATAAAGCTGACTGCCCAAAGAAACCCAATCAGTGGGCCAGAAAATGCTGGCACTGCCTGCTCTGTCATCACTCACAACTCACCAACTGACCGGCACCCGTCACGGTCTAAAAGCCTACTCCGGAGTGGCACTCGAGGGGAGCGACCCACACGAGTAAAGTATCTCTGTATCAATCATCTCTGTAACCGATGTCTCATAATAGCAGGACTGGATCATGACCATGATCAAAGTGGGAATACTCCATCCACTAATGCAACCCCGATCCCCAATCTGGTGTGATAATAACACCCGGTCAACCGCCCAAAATCCGCGGCTACCGCTGAACCCATAGACCCCGATCTGATAAAGTAAAAACATCTGGTCAACCGCCTAACATCCGCGGTTGCCACTATACCCCACAATCCCCTAATACATGTCCAAACTGTCCCAAGCAATACTATCTCCAAAATCCCGATCAGACTCGAGCATCATGCATCGATAGAGAAGAGTAACAATAACAGATGTTTTCTCCTAAGTCAAATCCCATAATATAGTGCTGCAATAAAATAGTGGCTTAACTAGTTGTCCAATGAGCATGCAAGTGTTCTCTTTTAAAAACATTTAGAAAGGAACTAAGTTTCATGTGGAGAATACTTTTAACACTATTTTAAAAATATTGTTGGGTTACTAAATTGCATGCGGTTCACGATATAGCAATTGTCCAATTTCCTTGTCCCAGATTTATCACATAGAAGCTACTAAATTAATTTAGGGGTCGAATACAATAGGTTCATACACCACAAGATAACTATCACATGTATAATTGGGAACTCTTTTATTCCTAGTGTGCAAATCAACAAAGAGGGATACGCAACCACCCACCTCGAAAAGCGTGTACAATGTACCCAGAAAATACCCGCTGTCCTCTAAACACACTGTCAGCTGCCACAATGTCCTACAACATCACATAAGTGTACACGGTGTAAATATATCAGTTTCCAACACACATTTGCTGTTTTAAAAATCAGCACGCAAAACGAGGAATTTTCACCTCTGTCCCGAGCTCCTAAAATCCCAGAAAAATCACGGTTGCGTTCCTCGCGAAAAATCACCCAAAATCGACTCTTGAATCGCCTCGATCCGATATTCCTACGCTGAGAAACAAATCGTCGAAGTTGCCGCTGTCCAAAAATCCAAACAGCAAAATGGGGTGTCAAATCACCTCGGGAATCGTGCCAAGAAATCGGAATCCGGAGAAACCATCAACACGGAAAACGAAGCCCTACCTCTTAGGAACACACTGGCGAAGAAATCGTCGGAATCGGACTTCTGTACTGCGCAGGGGACTCCTCGGACTGAAATGCGACGATAACGGGCCGAAATGGGGGAAAACCGAGGCACACTGTAAAATCCGGAACGCCGCTGTCGATCTTCCCGAAAATCTGGGAACGCACCACGAGGTAGAAAAAAGTGAGAGGAAAACTTCTCTTCAATGGCCTCTCTCTGGTTCTCTCTCTATCTCTCGGAAAATGGCAGAAAAGAGGGGAGGGGAGGCCTTTATATAGGCCCAAAAAATCTTTTCCGGAAATGACCGTTGTGTCCCATTTTCCGGGCGTGAACAGTGCCCAGGCCCACATTCGGGCGGCTACAGTGCGGCCCGGCCCAAGGATTTCCGGGCGCGCACAGTGCGGCCCAGCCCAACCCGGCCCGCACACGGGATCCAGCCGCGTCCGACCGCCCGTCCGACCCGGCCCAGGGCCCGACACGTGTCCGCCGAACAGGCGGCAGCCGTGCGGGCCCAACGGGGAAGCGCCACGTGCCCCCGTCCCCCGGTCAAACCGCGTGCGGCGCCAGCCACTGGCGTGGCGCCACGTGGGGCGGTGCCGCGTCCGACACGGGGAGCGGTCAGTCAACGACCGCCCCGCGTGCGCGTACGGCCGCCCCGCGCGCTGCTGCGTGCGCCACGCGCACGTGGGCCAGCCAACCGGGGCCGCCACGTGGCGCGCCCCGGTCCACCGTGCACCGCGCTGCCCGCGCACCCTCCCGTGCGCCGCGCGCCTTGCACCGGCCCAACCGCGTGCCGCCACGTGGCCCGCCGGTCCACCGTGCACCGGCGGCCCAATCCGTGGACCGGGAGGCGTGCGCCGGCCCAATCAGAGGCCGCCACGTGTCCCTGACCGGTCCACAGGTCCTCCCATGCACTATTTCGCGCAGAAAACTTCCGGGGGTCCGTTTTTGGGCATCCGGACTCCAAATTAAATAAGTAAATAGCCGTTTTCAAGCGTTTTTCCGCGCTGAATCCAAATACGGCCTCCGATTAGCCTAATTCCACTTCTAAAATTCGGCAAAGGCAGCCGAAGGTCAGGCTTGCTCCCAAATCCACTCTGAGTCCAAACAACACATCACTTTGACATGTTGGGGCCCCACACACCACTAACAGGTGTTCCACACCCCGAAACAGGGGAAAAACACAGGGGAAAACTGGGACACTACATCCTCCCCCACTAACAAAAGTTTCGTCCTCGAAACGAAAATCATACCTCAATCCAGAGCCTCGAACAAGTAGGGGTAGGCGTCCATCATCTCTGACTCGAGCTCCCACGTCGCCTCGCGCTCATCATGATTGCTCCAAAGGATCTTCACATAGGGGATGGTCCGATTGCGCAATTCTTTCACCTCCCGATCAAGAATCCGTACTGGGCGCTCCTCATATCTCAAATCCTCGCTGATCTCGAGGGGTGCAAAGTCGATGACGTGCGACGGGTCGAAGACGTACCTCCTCAGTGTGGAAACATGGAAAACATCGTGGACACCAGCCAGTCTCGGGGGAAGTGCAAGTCGATAAGCAACAGGCCCGATACGCTCCAACACCTCGAATGGTCCAATGTATCGGGGGCTGAGTTTCCCGCGAATGCCAAACCTCCTGATCCCCTTGGACGGCGAGACTTTCAGAAATACATGATCTCCAACCTGAAACTCTAAGTCTCGTCGCCGAACATCAGCATAGCTCCTCTGTCGGCTCTGAGCGGTCTGAAGATGCTGTCGAATCACCCGGACCTTCTCCTCTGCCTCTAGCAGTATATCTGGCCCCAAGGTCCGTCTCTCGCCTACGTCACTCCAATAAAGTGGTGATCGGCACTTGCGTCCATACAACGCTTCAAACGGAGCCATCTGTATGCTCGCTTGAAAGCTGTTGTTGTACGCAAACTCAACCAAGGATAAGTGCCGAATCCAACCCCCGCCGAAATCCAAGACGCAAGCCCTCAGCATGTCCTCCAAGATCTGTATAGTCCGCTCTGACTGCCCATCAGTCTGGGGATGAAAAGCTGTACTGAATCTGAGCTGAGTCCCCATCGCGGTCTGCAAACTCCCCCAAAAACGCGAGGCAAACCTCGGATCTCTATCTGACACAATGGAGGCGGGTACTCCATGCAATCTCACAATCTCATCAAGGTATAACTGGGCTAGTCGATCGAGTGGCCAAGTAGTCTGCATAGGCAAAAAGTGCGCTGACTTGGTAAGTCGATCCACAACTACCCAGATAGCATCTGCTCCGCCCTGTGCCCTCGGCAATCCGACCACGAAATCCATCGTAATGTGGTCCCATTTCCACTCAGGGATTGGGAGACTTTGTAACTTGCCAGCTGGCACCCGATGCTCAGCTTTTACCTGCTGACAAGTTAAACACTGGGCCACAAATCTCCCGATATCCCTCTTCATGCCATTCCACCAAAAATGTGCCTTGAGGTCCTTATACATCTTAGTCCCCCCAGGATGAAGGGTATAAGGTGTATAATGGGCCTCTCTCAATATCTGCTCTCTGATCTCAGCATCCACTGGCACACATGCTCGGTCCCTGTACCTCAGTACTCCCGCAGCATCCACTGTAAAATCCCCTGACTGATCACTCGGAAGCTGATCTCGAATCCTGGTCAAGTGGGGGTCCTCACTCTGTTTCTCCCTGATCCTGTCCAGCAGAGTGGGCTGCACGACTAATGACGTCAGTCTAGCAGAGACCCCAGGGGACACAACCTCTATCTCGAGCCGTCTCATCTCCTCCAATAGGGGCGCCTGGTCTGTGATCAACATAGACAAACTCTGTACTGCTCTTCGGCTCAATGCATCAGCGACCACGTTAGCCTTGCCTGGGTGGTAAAGGATATCCACATCATAATCCTTTAGTAGCTCTAACCACCTGCGCTGCCTCAAATTCAGCTCCTTCTGTGTGAACAGATACTTTAAGCTCTTGTGGTCGGTGTAGATCTCACAATGCTCCCCATACAGGTAATGGCGCCAAAGCTTCAGTGCAAACACCACGGCAGCGAGCTCTAAGTCATGGGTAGGGTAATTCTTCTCGTAATCCTTGAGCTGTCTCGATGCATAAGCAATTACCCTCCCATCCTGCATCAACACGCAACCCAGTCCACTGTGCGATGCGTCACTGTAGATCACATATCCTTTCCCCATAACAGGGAGGGAAAGGATAGGAGCAGTCATCAGTCTGTCCTTCAGCTCCTCGAAGCTCTTCTGGCAGTCCTCACTCCAGATAAACTTAACCCCTTTACGCGTCAACCGAGTGAGGGGTGTGGAAAGCTTCGCAAAGCCTTCCACAAACCGACGATAATAACCAGCTAATCCCATGAAGCTGCGCACCTCTGATACAGTCGTCGGTCGGGGCCAATCACGAACTGCCTCAATCTTCGCCGGGTCTACAGCTACACCGGCGGCGGAAATCACATGGCCCAAGAAAGCTACCTCCCGAAGCCAAAACTCGCACTTTGCCAGCTTGGCATACAACTTCTTCTCCCGCAGAAGTTGTAGCACAGTCCTCAAGTGCTCCTCATGCTCGGCCTCGCTCCGGGAGTAAACCAGGATATCATCTATGAACACCACCACAAACCGATCCAGAAATGGCCGAAATATCCTGTTCATCAAGTCCATAAAGGCGGCAGGGGCATTAGTCAATCCAAACGGCATAACTGTAAACTCATAATGCCCGTACCGTGATCTGAAAGCAGTCTTAGGAATATCCTCGGCCTTCACCTTCAATTGGTGGTAACCAGACTGTAGATCAATCTTGGAAAAGACACAAGACCCTTGCAGCTGATCAAAGAGATCGTCGATGCGCGGCAGAGGGTACTTGTTCTTGATGGTCACTTTATTCAGCTCCCTATAGTCCACACACAGTCTAAGTGACCCATCTTTCTTCTTCACGAATAGCACCGGCGCTCCCCAGGGCGACACACTGGGTCTAATGAAACCCTTATCCATCAAGTCTTGCAACTGTGCTTTAAGCTCTCTCAGCTCAGCCGGTGCCATCCGATAAGGAGCCTTAGAGATTGGCGCAGTTCCTGGAACTACGTCAATCACAAACTCAATCTCTCTGTCTGGCGGCATACTAGTCAGCTCAGGTGGAAAAACATCCGGAAACTCGCGGACAATAGGAATATCCCCGAGTCCCGGTGCCGCCGTAGGCCCCTCAACAACACTAGCCAAAAAGGCTACACATCCTCGATGAATCATCCGCCTCGCTCGGGAAGTCGAAACCATAGAGGCAAAGAAAGCGCTCTGACATCCCCGGTACACCAACACCTCCTGGCCTGGCTCTCTAAAAGTGACAGTCCTCTCGGCACAGTCAATAGTCGCAAAATACCGAGCCAGCCAGTCCATCCCGAGAACCACATCAAAATCCTGCAGCTGTCTCAAGACCAACAGGTCTGCTGGCATAATCCAGGACTCGATCTGCATCGGGCAGGACCAACAACACTCCTCCACGTGCAAAGTGTGATCGGGAATCTGTACCTCTCGTGCACGTGGCAAAAGTCCTACCTCTAACCCATGTAATGATGCAAAAGATCTACTAATGAAAGAATGCGATGCTCCAGTATCAAATAAAGTGCGAGTCCTAATGCCAGAAAGTAAAGTGATACCTGCCACCACATGGTCTGCTGCTGAAGAATCCTCTACCTGTGCAGCATACACCCGCCCACTCTGAGCTGGAGGGCGATAATCTGTGGAATGGGAAGAAGATGGCCTGCTCGCTGGAGCATAAGGCCGCTGAGCCGTCGACCGCTGCTGCGATGATGCTGGGGCAGATGCTGAAGAAGGGGCGGCTGAGGTCGAAAAGGGGCACGCAGCTCGAATGTGCCCTGGCTGTCCACATCCGTAGCAACGACCCCACCGCTGGTCGCAGGTGCCGGGGAAGTGCGGACCTCCACAGAAAATACAACTGCTGGGGGCCCGTGACTGTCGGGACTGCTGCTGCTGAGACTGTCGCTGTCGCTGTGGCTGCCGCTGAGATCCGCGCTGCGACGACTGCGATCTCTGCTGCTGCTGCTGCTGCTGCTGGGGCCTCTGGGATCCACCAGGCCCTCGCCGCTCCGAACGCCCACGGCCCTGGGACTGAGGCGGTGGCGGTCGGGGCGGCCTCCAAGTACTGGCCTGTCCCCCCTCATCCTGGGCTGGTCGCTTCCTGTCGGAACTCTGCGCGACCGCGGCCCTCCGTCTGGCCACCACCTGATCACCTCTCTCCACCCACTGTGCATGCTCTGCGGCTGCCTCCAGGGTCTGAAATCTCTGAGCATGCACAAGTGTGTAAATCTCTGGACGAAGGCCTCCCTCGAACAACTCAACCTGGTGCGGACCGTCACGAGCGACGTAGGGCACACAGTTCAGCAACTCCATGAACTCCTGAAAATAGGCATGGGCCGGTCGATCGCCCTGCTGCAGATTCTTCAAATCGTCCTCCAACTTCTTCTTCACACTGGTAGAAAAATAGGTGTCCAACACCATCCGTTTGAACTCCTCCCAAGGTAACTGCCGAGTGATCCGGAACTCCAGTGGCTCAACTCGCTGCCACCAAAAATCAGCATCTCCGTCCAAACAGTGCACCGCCATGTGCACTCGATACTTCGGGTCGATGAAGAAGTCCCGAAAAAGCTTCTCCATCGCAGAAAGCCATATCCCAACAGCCCGGGGCTGAGCATCCCGCCCTGAGAATCTAGGTGGTCCCCGCTTAACAAACTGGGAGAGTTTGTCAGCAAAATCCTGCTCCTCCTCCGCAGTCAAAGGCTGAATAGCTCCAGGAGCCCCGCTACTCGAAGATGGCGCTGACGGCACAAAAGGTGCAACAGGAGGCACAAGGCCTCAGGAACAGCTGGGGGTGGTGCCTCTCTCTGGGCAAGCAGCTGATCAATCCTCTGCTCCTGGCGGCGCTGACCCTCCGCCAATTGGGCCACCAAGGCCCTCAACTCAGTAAGCTCGGGGGGTGTAGGCTGCTCTGGCTCAACAGGGGGTAAGGGACACCCCGAGTGGGAATCCGACGTCGGGGAGGCATCCTGCCACAAGAAACCACAAATCAGTAACATAACCCCACACGACCCAATCTAGCGAAAGTCAAAGACATCCCCCTATTTCTGCGACTTTATGTTGTCTGCAGCCAACATAACTGTCCACCAGAAATTGGGTATGTCGATCCCTCTTCACTCACTGGAAGAGTCCAATAAATAAATCAACGACTTTCGCAAAGTGTCACGCCTCTCACGCCCTATCATCCTAGGGTCTGCCAAAAGCCTAGGGTTTCCTAAGTCCCAACTGACCTATCCCTAAGCTCTGATACCAACTTAATCTGTCACGCCCCGGGTGTAAACCAGAACCCGGGCCCGCCAACAGATCCGCCGTGCACACAGAATTTTCCATGTACACGAAGCGCTGGTAACCTGCTCAGATAGATAATATACAATAAAAGAGCATAAACAGAGCTGAACTAATAAAACTAACAGTAATCTCAGACTGAAAATAAGATACAAGCTGAAATAAAGTACAATAAACTCCCAGCTCACCAAAATAATACAACCAGCTGGCCACAGCCAGACCCAAAAGTAAACTACTGTAGTCTGAGATACAAAAGGGGTACAATAAAAGTCCAGCTACTCTCACAGTCGGGGTAGATGATCTAGCTAGTCCGCAATCCTCTTACCTCGATCTGCCGCTGAAGGCCCAGCAGCTCCCACAGATGACTCTGCAAAACAAAGGGAAAGAAAGAACAAGAAACAACAATGGGGGTGAGAACTACTAGATAAACCAGTAGCCTCCCCTAGTGGGTAAAACCTCTGATGCTGACGCACCCACTAGGAATAAAGAGGCAAAAAGGAAAGAACAGTGGTATGCAATAAAGACTGCTGAAAAGAAACTACCACTACTATGCCTCTAAATGCAGTGCCAAAAGATGACTGTATAGATGCAACTATAAAGCTGACTGCCCAAAGAAAACCCAATCAGTGGGCCAGGAAATACTGGCACTGCCTGCTCTGTCATCACTCACAACTCACCAACTGACCGGCACCCGTCACGGTCTAAAAGCCTACTCCGGAGTGGCACTCGAGGGGAGCGACCCACACGAGTAAAGTATCTCTGTATCAATCATCTCTGTAACCGATGTCTCAAAATAGCAGGACTGGATCATGACCATGATCAAAGTGGGAATACTCCATCCACTAATGCAACCCCGATCCCCAATCTGGTGTGATAATAACACCCGGTCAACCGCCCAAAATCCGCGGCTACCGCTGAACCCATAGACCCCGATCTGATAAAGTAAAAACATCTGGTCAACCGCCTAACATCCGCGGTTGCCACTATGCCCCACAATCCCCTAATACATGTCCAAACTGTCCCAAGCAATACTATCTCCAAAATCCCGATCAGACTCGAGCATCATGCATCGCTAGAGAAGAAAAACAATAACAGATGTTTTCTCCTAAGTCAAATCCCATAATATCGTGCTGCAATAAAATAATGGCTTAACTAGTTGTCCAATGGGCATGCAAGTGTTCTCTTTTAAAAACATTTAGAAAGGAACTAAGTTTCATGTGAAGAATACTTTTAAGACTATTTTAAAAATATTGTTGGGTTACTAAATTGCATGCGGTTCACGATATAGCAATTGTCCAATTTCCTTGTCCCAGATTTATCACATATAAGCTACTAAATTAATTTAGGGGTCAAATACAATAGGTTCATACACCACAAGATAACTATCACATGTATAATTGGGGACTCTTTTATTCCTAGTGTGCAAATCAACAAAGAGGGATACGCAACCACCCACCTCGAAAAGCGTGCACAATGTACCCAGAAAATACCCGCTGTCCTCTAAACACACCGTCAGCTGCCACAATGTCCTACAACATCACATAAGTGTACACGGTGTAAATATATCAGTTTCCAACACACATTTGCTGTTTTAAAAATCAGCACGCAAAACGAGGAATTTTCACCTCTGTCCCGAGCTCCTAAAATCCCAGAAAAATCACGGTTGCGTTCCTCGCGAAAAATCACCCAAAATCGACTCTTGAATCGCCTCGATCCGATATTCCTACGCTGAGAAACAAATCGTCGAAGTTGCCGCTGTCCAAAAATCCAAACAGCAAAATGGGGTGTCAAATCACCTCGGGAATCGTGCCAAGAAATCGGAATCCGGAGAAACCATCAACACGGAAAACGAAGCCCTACCTCTTAGGAACACACTGGCGAAGAAATCGTCGGAATCGGACTTCTGTACTGCGCAGGGGACTCCTCGGACTGAAATGCGACGATAACGGGCCGAAATGGGGGAAAACCGAGGCACACTGTAAAATCCGGAACGCCGCTGTCGATCTTCCCGAAAATCTGGGAACGCACCACGAGGTAGAAAAAAGTGAGAGGAAAAACTTCTCTTCAATGGCCTCTCGCTGGTTCTCTCTCTATCACTCGGAAAATGGCAGAAAAGAGGGGAGGGGAGGCCTTTATATAGGCCCAAAAAATCTTTTCCGGAAATGACCGTTGTGTCCCATTTTCGGGCGTGAACAGTGCCCAGGCCCACATTCGGGCGGCTACAGTGCGGCCCGGCCCAAGGATTTCCGGGCGCGCACAGTGCGGCCCAGCCCAACCCGGCCCGCACACGGGATCCAGCCGCGTCCGACCGCCCGTCCGACCCGGCCCAGGGCCCGACACGTGTCCGCCGAACAGGCGGCAGCCGTGCGGCCCAACGGGGAAGCGCCACGTGCCCCCGTCCCCCGGTCAAACCGCGTGCGGCGCCAGCCACTGGCGTGGCGCCACGTGGGGCGTGCCGCGTCCGACACGGGGAGCGGTCAGTCAACGACCGCCCCGCGTGCGCGTACGGCCGCCCCGCGCGCTGCTGCGTGCGCCACGCGCACGTGGGCCAGCCAACCCGGGGCCGCCACGTGGCGCGCCCCGGTCCACCGTGCACCGCGCTGCCCGCGCACCCTCCCGTGCGCCGCGCGCCTTGCACCGGCCCAACCGCGTGCCGCCACGTGGCCCGCCGGTCCACCGTGCACCGGCGGCCCAAACCGTGGACCGGGAGGCGTGCGCCGGCCCAATCAGAGGCCGCCACGTGTCCCTGACCGGTCCACAGGTCCTCCCATGCACTATTTCGCGCAGAAAACTTTCGGGGGTCCTTTTTGGGCATCCGGACTCCAAATTAAATAAGTAAATAGCCGTTTTCAAGCGTTTTTCCGCGCTGAATCCAAATACGGCCTCCGATTAGCCTAATTCCACTTCTAAAATTCGGTAAAGGCAGCCGAAGGTCAGGCATGCTCCCAAATCCACTTTGAGTCCAAGCAACACATCACTTTGACATGTTGGGGCCCCACACACCACTAACAGGTGTTCCACACCCCGAAACAGGGAAAAAAAAAACACAGGGGAAAACTGGGACACTACACGGTGAGAGGAGGTAGAGTAAAGTTAGGCCATACTACGAGGGTTGGTGAGATGCGACAGAAGCGTCAGGCCTAGAGAGTTCCAAGCGAAGCGGGCGCCGTGGAAGCGAAGGAGATCCGATTAGCTAAACAGAGGAGGGTAGCCGCACTGTAGAGAGACGAGGCCCGGCCCAGAAGCCCGTAATACATTTAGTTTAGGCCCAGCAAAGGCTCAGTTACAATATACAGTTTATGCTGCTAAATACCTAAAATAGAAAATATTACAGATTAGTCCAGTGAGACGAGTAGTATAAATAAGCAATTATATTACAAACGAGGCATGCATATTTTTGAATAAGAATTCCAATCTCTTCTCCCACCTTCTCCTTCTCCCTCCAATTCTCTCTTTCTCCTTTCTCCCAATTCTCAATTTCTCCCAGATCTATAGCCACCCCCAGATTTGATCACCATTGATCACATCAGTGAAATAGAGATCCCGTCATCCTCACCGCCATCCTCTCCTCAGAGCAATTTCATCACAGGAGGGTTGCGGATCGTCAGGATTGTTACAGATTAATTACAAGTTATAGACAGCTTGTGGAAACAATGTGGACAGAACTATTTTGGCAATAATGATTGTATTAATTTGTATGTGCATCACACTTTATAGCAAACTTGCTTATTTTTGCTTCTAAATTATCCTATTATCTTAATAGTTTATATAATGAAGATATTAAGCTTCAGACTAATGATAATATTTACCTTCCGCCGGGGAATTGCCGACACTTCACTAGTAAAACATGAAAAAGCCAAAAGGCCAAAAATTTGACGCTGCAAAATAAATTCCACCAAGTTATCAAAGGAGAGGCCGTGATATATATATATATATATATATATAGAGAGAGAGAGAGAGAGAGAGAGAGAGAGAGAGAGAGAGAGAGTAATAATCTTTAGAGACGACTAATAGATCATCTTTTTTTTTCATGATGGGGTACCCGAATTTGCAATCAACACTATCAAACATGAGCCAACTTTACAAATGACTTTTTTTTCATAATGAGGCACCCGAATTTGCAATTAATACTATCAAACAAACCCATATATGCATAACTGATTACAAAATAAACTATAAAAACCAACAAACCTACCATATAAAAAGAGGGAACGAATTCTAAAAACAAAATCAGAATTTTTAAATGTGATCTAAAAAGTGCTAAGGATTTTTGTTCAAAAACTCAAATGACTCACATGGTTCTACAATATTAAACAAACTATCAGCTCATGTTGACCATAAAAATTCTTAATTTTTTTATCATTATTTTATAATGAAACATTCATCAACACTATCAAACATGATCCAAAATATATAAAGTACCTAAGGACTGAATTTCATCATTTTTAAAACTCATTATCTAGTGCATCATATATGACCACAAAATGAACAATAAAAACAAACCACCTTACAAAAATAGAGGTGAGAAGATCAGAATTCATAAATGTGATTAAAAGGAGTAACGAATTTTTGCTCAAAAAATCAAATCACTTGAATGGTTCTACAGTATTAAACGAGATATCAGCTCATCTTGACCATAAAAAATCCTTGATTTTCAAGCCTTTTCAAAGACTTGGTAAATGGTCTCTAAAAATTATAAATTAAGTTTATATTGACACTTCAAATACTCGAATGCCGATCATCGCTTTGAACTACCCATCATAGAAAGTCTTAAAAACATGCTAAGCTGGATTTATTATAGTAATTGTGCCTCAATTTACTGCCAATTATTTTTATCGTTTCAGATGAAACTAAAACACAACGCTAAAACTTAATGCCTTCCGAATTTCATAACAAACTTCACCGAACCAGCTTATAGCTCCCATGCCTGCTGTTCATGTATAAGTTATTTTTGTCTTTCTTTTCATCTCTCCTTCTATTCAAAATTTTCATTTTTCTTCAAGGATGACTTCAACTTCTCCCACTAACAAGTATGCTCATTTGGCTAATGACGCTCAGTAAGTCATACATTCACCCATCCCAGAATGTGAAGCACTCTGATCACTCTGCTCTATAAATAGGAAAAACCACAGTTCAGTCAGCTCAATGTACAGCATGAAAAAGCGATATATTGTATCTTAGATGATAATTAGTTAGAATTCGCAGAATTAATATAATGAGTTCCCTGTAACAGATTGACCTGAATAAGATAAATTAGCATGACTTAAGGTCTAGACCTCAACTTCTGCGGTTATGATCTGGAGACTCGAGTGGAATCAGGAGGGGACTGGTTGAAATCAGACCTGCACCACATCAAACCCAAAGCATTCAGCAGAATCAGATTACAATAGTACTGCCTGAGTTTAATTACACCGTTCACACCAATCAAGAATTAAGTCAAATCCATTAATGTTTCGAATTTGTAACTTCAGTTGCATAACCGAGAACTTTGTTCACACTCGCAACTAAGCTTGCAACTAAGAAAAGGCATCCTGTTACCATATACAAGTTTGGATTGCCAAAAAAGTGGCTGGATCCAGCAGTTCAACATGCCAGAGTGGATTGTCATTTAAGAAAATCAGTAATTGAATAATGTCTGACCATAATGCCTCCATTTTCACTCACATACCACACAATTTGGTAATGAAAGACACGAAACTACACATCTACTAGCTAGCTGTTTTTCCACTATCTCGTTATATGGGATTCAAAGATTGTACAAATGATTAAACACACGACATGGGTTAAGAAGGTACACGATCCATCCGAAAAAATAACTATTATTTTAATTTCAAAATTGTCCTCCACCGTGCTGCAAGATGATGCCAACCTAGTTTGAAGAATCAATTTTGTTAAGTTGGACAAGCACCCAGTGTAGGATCATTGGCAACCATTAATTCGAAAAGCTCAAGCTTTTAGAAAAATACAACCAATTAATTTAAAGCATACAGACACAATGCCGACAGGTCTTGATTATAACTCGGTCCAACTTAGCCACCCGCCACGAGGCAAGACCCCTTTAAGCCAATAACATCTCCCCCAATATCTTTTTATCATTTTAGATTTAGTAAATTTACCCACGGTAGTATTCCTTTCAACTTCTTACTCAATTATGACTATTGTTTTCATGAATGTACTTTCATAATGTAATAATATAATTTTTTAAGTTTTTAAGATATTCATAACTCTATTCAGACTAAAATGTATAAGATATACTACTTGAGCCATTTGTATAGCCTTACAGATATTAAAACACCCTAAAAATCTATTTTTTCATGAAAATTTAAGTTTAAAAAAACCCTGCCAAGGTGTACTAGTGTGTTAGTGCTGTCCCGGGGGTGGTGGCCATTGTATGGGCCATATCAGTGGCATGGCAATCCTTGCTTGAAACAGTATGAAAATAGTAGAAGCTAACACTTACCCACAGGTAGAACACATCTTCTGTTGCTTGCAGAATATTGACAAACAAACTGAACAAACATATCCCATGTCGATTGTTTTCTTGTGACAGAAACATCTGCAAAGACCAATAATCAGACAGAGAATCAAGGGTGGCAATTATGCATAAAAACAAGAAAATGTCCAGAGAAAGAATTATAGGCGTACAACCAAGAATTGAAATGCAGAACATTATGTACATTCGAGTATGAATAAATTTTCGTATCCAATGTCTTACGTTCGAGTATGAATAGATTTCCGTATCTGATGCCTCTAACATATGTATAGATTCAAAACAACTCCTAGAAATGCTAATTCTGTTACATAAGAAGATGCATGAGTATTTGTTCTTCTTACTGTTCGGAGTACTTTCTTCAGCACTTTCTCATTTGGCAAAAGAAATTGCAGCAGCATAATAATAACAACAGCATGCCCCAACATGTCGGGGTGAGATACAAGATTCAATTTACACCATTTAACTCTTTCACAAACAATAATCCTAAAAAACATGGCTATCCATTCTTCACAGATCCAATCCAAGTCGGTGTGGCTGTAATTATTCACGTTAGTAAATTCTTTATGCTAATCTATTGTTTGTTTGCACCAATTTGACAAATTAGTGGTCATAATGCAAAACAAAGAGTGTTCAGCTTTATGCTATAAAGGGTACACATCCTGGTTGAAAATAAAATAAAGAAAACTGAAAGAACCAAACCCGTCAGTTGGTCGCTTTTTGTAGAAAACCAATTCAGTTTCTTTTTAGCTTTAAACCCATGCAATCCAGTTTCGAAACAAAAAATTCGGTTTTAAAATGACCGAACCAGTTTTGTTTACTAATCACTATAAAATAGTGTATTTTGCCCTTGTTTGGATGTCAAAATAAGGATTTTCTATAGTGATATCCTATTTGATATAAGGATTTTCTATAGTGAATGGAAGCTAGGAGTGTGATCAAATGCCCAGAATGGAATATCACAATAAGCCTTCGAGTCAGTTTTTTTGGACTAAAATGAATCACCTTAAAGGTAAAATATGCTATCCTATCAAATTATGGATGCCAAAACCTTTTGAGGAGCAAGACTCAAACTCCTAGCTTCCAATCACATAAGATAATCTACATGCCTAATAAGTTATCATTGGATACCTTATTCTCACATCCAAACAGGGCCTAAAGGTTTAAATAAACTGCAGCGGCAGGACTTTCAAAACTGCACAAGCTAGAGGCAGGGCAGAGTACCATAGCCATTTTATTTCATATTAACTGTAAAGCAAACCAAAGCAAACTGAATATTTCAGTTCGGTTTTGCATTAGGTTCTCCTTTACATTCATATTTTCTGAAAACTAAAAAGCCAGATTCATTGAAGTAAGCAATATGAACCCCTACAGGTTGACCGTTGAGTAATATCAATTTTATGGTGTCGTAGAAAAGCTTCTTATCATTCAAAAAGAAAACACATTGTAGTATTTGTCACTAAAAGTAAATAAAGAGAATGAGTTACATGCCGAGGAGACACCTTAAAACCTAAGGCAATCAGAAGAAGAATATTTTGGTAGCTTATTATAAAAAATAAACATGGAGAAATAGTCTTAAATTTTGTGTTCGTCTATAAGTTTTGGTTTCCTTTTCTAGAAGAACGAATATATAGATGAAGTACTTCAATAAAAATAATAATAATAAAACAATAATAAAAATGAACGTAACAAATTCCAGTAAATCTCCAATGAAGCCCTGAATAAGAATATAAAAATTTTTCTAATTGTTAAAATTTTGAAAGACCTCAACAATTCAAACAAAAGGAAGTTGCAACAAAGGGTAAGAAAAAGAATGCACAAACATTAAATCATTTGATTAATAAGGAATTATCAGCAATTATGATCTTGTGGACATGACCTTGTAGAGAATACCTAGACCGGACAGTGGCCTCTTTATGTGAATTGGTGGATAATAAAAGCATAATTCTCTGTGTTAATGCCTTCTAGATGCATATGAAATTGTGGAAATCAGCATAAACAAGATAAAATACTAAGTATGCTATGATATGTTATTTGGCAATTATTTTTCTTGATTTAATAAGAAAGTGATTCAGGAATAACTACCATAGAACTCATATCAGATGTAAAAACTTTGGGTTTTGGTCTTCATGAAGAACTGTTACAGACAATGAAAAGCTTAAATCTTCTGTCATGATACTGTGTAAAAAGGAAGACTTCGTACGACTATACAAGTTTGTGAGAATTCAATCAAAATTTCCATCTTCTAAATTCTAATCATCAAGAGCAAAGTTAACCACCGTACGATAAACAGGAAAAATGCATGGAAAGGGGCTAACAGAAGTAGGATCAAATACGATGACTAATAAATGGGAAGCACATACGAGGCACGGAAATCAACTCCTACGGGCTTAGGAAGTCGCAGAAAACTTCGTGACTGCAAATCAGATGCAAAAACCGCCTGCAGATTTAGTAAAAGGTCAATATTAACAACAAATGACTGGCAAACAGAGAAAGAATATTCCGTAAAATAAAATACTTAGTACAAAGCCAGCGGAAAACAAAGATTTCCAATTTAATTACACATTACTGACAACAACAATCTTCATTACTGACGACAACAATCTTCAGGGAAAAAGTAACAATAATCATACTTGTCAGATTTCATAGATGCTAGAACAAGTTTTTCAAGTACAAGGCCGCAGGCAGAAATCTAAAGAAACTAAATTGTTATGAAGCTAAATTAAAGAGTTAAGCATGTTTTGATGTTTCCTCGACTAACGAAAAAGGACAAATGCTAGAATCCAACAACACATATCAGGAGTATGAGCATTTATTGTTAATGTGGTATTCCTCATACTTGTAGTTGTATATGATCATATATGGAAATCCTAATTCTTGAGTTACGGGTCATGCCAAGATTATGGGAATCTTGTTACTAGCATGTTGCATATCTCGTTGTCGCTGCCTTTTCTCAAGTTGAGCAGTATGCCACCAATCTTCTAGAACTTGTGGACTACACATGATAATGGAGAATTGTGAGATCCTGTTGATCATAATTCATGACTACAACTTGTAAGAGTCAAATTGAGCTCAACGAACACATTTTTCTCGTCAAGGGTCGCATCGCTACGGGCCTTGGTCCTCCAGAGGTATAACCACAAGGTTGTGAGATTATCAAACCAACTACAATTAAGAGCCGAAGAGGCTCGACGTCCCACTTGACACAGCGCAGGCTTGACCGGATACTAAGTTGGTTGATGTAATTGGGTGATGTAGTAAACGACAACCATGTAGCGAACTTGATGTACATTTGAACAAGTTACTTCGTGTACCCACTGCTTGCATAGAGGCATAATAGTATTATTGTACATGATAACCTATTATTCTTGTTATTGATATCATTCATTACCATTATTCTTTACTACTGATGCCTCGAGAAGACCATGTGGTGTAAGTCGCCCCTCTCGGCGACTGTACCCACTGAAACTACTTTAATAGTTCTCACACCTTTTTTTTGTTGTTCTCCTTTCAAAGCCTTCTTTCTCGGCATGGGACCGTACTAAGGGGATTGTTAGATAGCACCCGTCCCAACATGAACGAGATTTAGTGATGGAACCCCAATGTACATAGCTAATGCTTATGTGTTGTAAATAGACGAAAGATGTAAACTTCATTTTGGAATTGTATTATGGCAAAGGTTGTACAGAGATTATATTGTAGTAGAAAAGTTATTCACTGTTTTGATGCCTCGACTAGGATGTTTTTCTTATACATATTTGTGTATATAAGTTAATTTTATTAGTTGATGTTACGCTTCATATCAATGAGGATGCGCTCGTACATGCAGCAGGTCTGTGCGTGTGCCTAGGGAAGCTTCCGCTGTAGCTCGAGGTATGACAAATTAGAGTGGTATCAGAGCTCAGGAATATCACTAGGTGGACTCAGTAAATCTAGATTACCGCTGTGGACAACCGGATTACATGAAAGCCGAGTGCCCTAGGGATGTCTCCCCAACGCTATCAATAGCTTCAACCCCTTCGACTCCGAGACAGACGATAGGAGCTCCACCCGCTTACGCCTCAACGGGCTGCCCTACACAGCGCCTAAGTGAAAGGCCCCAACAAACGCCAAGCGACAGAGTATATGCGTCACAGGTGGAGGATGCATCAGTGGCAGACAACGTCATCGTAGAGGTCATTTTAATTAATGGTATAAAAGTTAAGAGCATTATTTGATATCGGTGTATCTCATTTATTTGTGAGTCGAGCATTTGCCGCATTGCAAGGATTTGAGTTAGTCCCTTCGACGCATGTAGAAAAAGCACAAATTACTAATCATGTTTGGCATGTTGATGAATGTTGCCCATCATGTCCGCAAATTTATTAGCTTTTGAGGCAGTTAAAGGATTTCGATATAATCTTAGGCGTGGATTAGGTCACCCGTTACTATGGGACAATTATTGTGGAAGTAGAACGGTAACATTTCGTGAGACGGGCCAAGAGGAATTCGTTTAACGAGGTTTTAGGCGTTCCCTATTTGTAATGATGATTTCAACATCGCAAACCAAGCACTTGATGAATAGTAGATGTGCGGCCTATTTGGCGACCATGGTAGAAGTGCCCAAGGAGACTCCAAGACTCAAGAACATCCCTATAACTCAAGAGTTTTCCAACATGTTTCATGTGGAATTACCGGATATGCTGCCGGACTGGGAAATCGAGTCTGTAATTGACTTGGTTCTCCGAATCAAGCCAATTTCTAAGGCACCATATAAAATGGCACTTGCGAAATTAAGAGAGTTGAATGTGCAACTTCACGATCTTTTTAAAAAGGGTTTTATCAAGCCAAATGTGTCAACACAGAGAGAGCCCGTGTTATCTATTAAAAGGAAATATGGACTTCTACGATTGTACGTGGATTACCAGGGTTTAATAAAGTTACAATTAAGAATAAGTATCTATTACCACACATCGACAACATCTTTGATCAACTCCAGGGATCCCAAGTGTATTCGAAGATCGACCTCCAATCAAGTTACCATCAGCCGAAGATAAAGCCAGAGGATGTCCACAAAACGACATTTAGAACAAGATATAGATACTACAAGTTTACAGTTATGCTATTCGGGCTTACTAATGCCCCGACAGCATTTATCGATATCTTTACACCATTCTTGGACTGGTTTGTCATGATCTTCATCGACGACATCTTAGTATAATCCCGAATCGTTACCGAACATGAGGAGCATTTGACGCAAGTGTTGCAAGTTTTTCAAGAGAAGAAATTTTTTGCTCAACTGAAAAAATGTAAATTTTGACATCGAGAAGTTGCTTTGTTGGAACATGTTATATCCGAAGCCAAAATTTCGATGGACCCGAAGAAGATAAAAGCAATAAAAGATTGACCTCGACCGACGAATATCACCTAAGGAGTTTTCTCGGTCTCGTCAGGTACTATTGCCGATTTGTGGAAGGCTTTACAAAAATCTCACTTCGCTCACCCGTCTCTCACAAAGGAACTAAATGCATGTTTGATTCATGATTGGAATAGAAATGAGAAATGGAATTGGATTGCATTGGAATGGGAAATGGAACGACGAATCATCCAAAAATGTTTGGCTCATTATTAGAATGATAATTGGAACGAATATCTAGAATTTAATAGTGTTTTGGTTAAAAGAAAGAAGAGTGATGAAGGGCAAGGAGAGGAGTTTGTGAGAAAGGGTTTTCAGTAGTTTACTTTGGAATGAGCAAATCTGGAAATCAAAGCCGGATTGGGCCGCAAATGGATTTGGTCATTCCCATTCCACTCCGGAATAGGAATCAAAATCTGATTCCTATAAAACAAACAATAACTACCAAAATTAATGAATATCATTCCAATTTCATAGTCTAAAATAGGTGAACCAAACAAGCCCTAAGTTCGTTTGGAATGGTGAGTGCGATAGAAGTTTTGAGTTGAGGAATAAGTTGGCATAGGCTACAATCCTCACTTTGCCCGTCGTGGGAGAAGGTTTTGCGATTTACAGTGATGCTTCACAAAGCGAACTCGGATGTGTATTGATGCAACATGGAAAGGTGATCTCCGCCTATGCCTCTCAACAATTGAAAAAAATATGAGAAAATTATTTCTACATATGATTTGGAGTTGGCAATGGTGATCTTCACTCTCAAATTATGACACCACTATCTATATGGCGAGCATTGTAAGATTTATACTAATCGCAAAAGTCTTAAACATTTGTTTATCCAAAATGAATTGAACTTAAAGCAACGCCAGCGGTTGGAACTGTCGAAGGATTACGATATTACCATTCTTTATCATCCCGACAAGGCTGACTGTGGGTGTGTTGAGTTCGAAATCTATAGATAATTTGGCAATGATGATCACAACTCAAACACCGCTACTCAAGAAAATGGGGCGATTCGAGTTGGAAGTGGTGGCAACCACAGCTCCAACAAAACTCATGTCGCTAACATTGCAACCGACCTTATTGAAGAATATCCAGAAAAAGTAAGGCGCAGAACCAAATGGTACCCTACAAAATCAACCTGGGACATACGGGAGAATTCATTATGGATGATACCAGTGTTCTTTGATTTCGAGATCGACTGTATGCGTCGGACGATTCAAAAAATTAGGAGGAAATTTTGAAAGAAGCACATCAATACCTTATTCGATTCATCCAGACGATACGAAATGTAAAATAATTTAAAGTCACATTACTGATGTCTGGGAATGAAGAAGGATGTTGGAATATATGTGGCTCAGTGCCTCACTTGTCAGCAGGTGAAGGCGAAACACCGACTCTCAACAGGTAAGCTACAAAGCATACCAATTCCTACCTGAAAATAGGATAACACTATCATGAATTTTGTAGTCAGGTTACCATTGTCACAAAGGGACCACAATATCGTATGGGTGACTGTGGACTGGTTAACTAAATCCGTTCACTTCCTTCCTCACACCACTTAGTCAAGAGACAAGCTTGCACAGGTATATCTTAATAAAATTGTGCGTCTTCATTAAGTACCCACCTTGATTGTTTCAAATCTCCCTAAATTTGTATCACAATTTTGGAGAAGCTTGAACAAGACTTTAGGGACACAATTGGATTTTCGTATAGCGTTTCACCCGAAGACAAATGGATAGTCTGAACGAACCATTTAGATCCTAGAAGATCTGCTTTGAGCACGTATCCTCAATTACGGGAGTGGATGACATCAACACTTAGAAATGACAGAGTTTGCCTATAATAACAATTATCAAACAAGCATCAAAATGGCTCCATTCAAAGCATTAAATATAGAAAAAAGTGTCGATCACCTATACCTTGGAGTGAAGTCGGTGAGAAGACGACTTTGGGTTCCAAAGTGTTGCACAAGGCCAAAGAGAAGGTTAGAATTGCACATTAACATCTTTTGATAGTACAAAGCCAACAAAAGAGTTACTCTGAGAGAAAACGACATGACCTTAAGTTTCAGGTCGGAGATCATGTCTTCTTGTAAGGTATGGCCGACAATAGGGGTGATGAGATTGAGAGTTCGTGGGAAGTTAAGTCCCTGATACATTTAGACCTTTCAAAGTGTTGGAACGAGTTGGACCTGTAGTGAGACACCCCCAGGATTTGAAATAATCATAAAAATAGGATATAATAGACCGAGACCTCTTAACTCGATTATAGCATTTTGGGTGGTGGCTAGGCCGGAGAAGTTAAGAGGATTAAGCAATACTAGAGCTAGAGTAATCTTACGATAGGTGACCCCCTTGGGAAGTGGGGCGTCACAGATAGTATCAAAGACAATCATCAGCCTAAAGTGTAAGATAAATCTCGGCTAAGGTAGAGTCATACAAAGGACAGAGCGTGTCTCCCCGGCTGACAAACGTTGTGATTAAGGCGCAGCTGTCCACAAGGTTGGCTATGGCTAGCGAGACGAGTCTTACATTGCCTAGTGCTTGTGAGTGTGCTTGAGCTTGACGAAGACATCAGGGCTTAAATTGGGGAGGAATGAGAGACCCCCATGATTTGAAATAGTCCTATATATAGGATATAATAGGGCTAAATCTTTTAATCCGGCTATAATATTTTGGATAGTGACTAGTCCTAAGAGGTTAAGAGGATTAATCGTGTTAGAGCTAGAATAGTTTTAGAATAGATGGCCCCCATAGAAAACAGGGTGTCACATATAGCATATCGACTTGCATTGTCACCCAATTTTGTGGGAGTTCACAATGTATTTCATAGGTCAACACTTTAAAAGTATGTATTTGATCCCTCCCACGTCATTTGATTTTGCCCCATTGGATTTACACGAAAACTTAAGCTATGAGGAGCAATCAATTCGTATTCTCACCTGAGAAGAATAGAAACTTCGAAATCGAAATATTTCATATGTGAAAGTTCCTTGGAGCATTCATGAGCATGAAGCGACCTGGGAACTAGAAAGTGTGATGCGGGAACGATATCCTCATCTTTCTGCGAATTATGATTGAGGTGTGAACCTATAAGTTTCTCGGACGAAACTTTTTGTAGGAGGGGTTAGTATACTAAACTATTACAAATTAGCAAAGTCCTTGTATAAAATAATATTTAATACTTATCTAAAAGGCTTTGGATGAGTTAAGAGATGGCTGGGATTTGATTCAAATAGAAATTAGCGTGAACTCGAGTGTTTGGGAGAGTTAGATCTAAAGACCGGTGAAAATCGAACTTCGAGACGCCCAAGAAAAAGTTTCCAAAAGCGCAAATGTTTCGAATCGTGCGGGTCGAGCGGTCAGTTCTTCTAGACGCTCTAAACCAGAAGAGCACTAGCTCGGGTCCTTGAGATTCCGTGCACCCAATTCATCCTACAGACATTCGAAAAATATTCGGGCGCGTTGGCGGACGTCCGAAATACCCCGGGACGCTCAACCTGAAAGTTCTTGGCAAAGAACTTTCGAGCGACCAAAATCTTCTGCGACCAAAATGGCACTGAAAAGTGTTCGAACAATCTCAAAGGCATCAGAAGGATTTTCAAATGCTCAATCCGAGAATTCTAGAATTGTCATGCCATGGATTTCCGAGAGACTGAAAGTTGCTGCGAGCACCGGAAAGTTGTAGCAGGCTGAAGTTGTGTTTGGGTGCAATTTCTTTGACTAGAGGGACTTAAGTGGGATAATTACAACTCTAAAAATACCCCTTTCCCCTCAAGTCCTCTCCCACTTCTCACCCCACAAGAAAACCTAAATCCCTCCTCTATTTTCTTCTTCTCCTTCCTTTGTCCTGCTTCCTCCACAACCTTTAATCCTCTACTAGCTTGGAGCTTGAGCAAGTTGAAGAGTTCTTGGAGGATGAGCCGCAGTGTCCCAACGCTAATATCCTAGAGGTAGGACATTTTAGATGTAAGACGTTGTGATGCAGAATAGGATGTGAATAGGATTGATTCGTTTAGGCTTTAATTTTTTTTTTCTAATTTTCAGCAATTAGAATAACCAAACAAGTATTGTTCTTAGTTGTTGATGTAATTATAATTTTTTGAAATAAAGCCCGCAGGCCATTAGTTGTTGACGTAATTTTAACAAAAGGTGATAAACTGAATAGAGCAATTAATTGCATGTTGCATATATTAAAAAAAAAAATCCAATACCAATTCCAAACTTGTAAGTTCTAATGTAACAACATGTAATACCCAAAGCCCAATAAAGAATGGGGACCGACTGAATGAACTAGACAAACTGAACATGATAATTAATTCCAGTTTTGTCTGCATTTCAAGTTTTCAACTGTTGTTCTATTCATATTAAGAAAATTAGAAACTAGGCCTCATTTGGTTCTGTTGCTCCTCTTTAGAAACTTACGATGGACCCCGATCGGATATCAAACAGTTTTTTAATGAAAATAAAAAAACAAAAATATATTTGCTCCTTAGTCTTTGTTTTTTTTTGCCAAAACCCCAATCGTTCAGATTGCAAACAATCAGCAAGTTGCCAGACCATTGACCGAGAAAATGAGTTTGAAAAAAATAAACAAAAAAAGGGAATTGCTGCCCAACGAAGTCTAAATTATTTGTTTGATCCAATTAATCTCTTATGCGATTGAACAAAGAAATGTATACCAAGAAACAAAGGTTTCCATACTCAGTTTTAATTCTGGTTTCTATTGAAGTAGTAAAGTTTCACATCCAGAAGTTTCGGTGGATTTCATCATATTAACCAAGGTTTTGACACATTATCTACATAAAAAAGCAACTAAGGGAAGAAAACTAAAATAATAGAAAAAGAAATAACACTGATGCACCATTTTTTTAAATATATCCTCGTGTATGTTCTTCATTTGTGTGTCTTCTACAATACTTAGGACTGAAGTGTATGATTAATAAATATCGTTTCTATCATTAAAGGCTGAGAACTCGACATACTAGTACTAGATGAGCAATATAATACAATGCAATACAATAACACTAAGGGCGTGTTTGGTTTAGGTTATCCTATAAGGATTATAGGCAACTCTGTCATAATTACTGTGTTTGGTTCATCTAGTCTGTAATCTGATCAGTAATGCAGCATTACAAATGGTGCAAGATTACTCCAAAAATATTACCGAGCGGGGAGTGAGTATCTCGTATTACCGATGGCGAGTTATCTTTCATATTATCTAAAATTACAAGTTTACGAGTTCAACCCTCCAAACCCTTTCAATACATCATTTTTAAAATTTTAATTTAAAATTTTGAATGACCATATTTAAAATAAAAATTTTCAAATTTTCAAATTTTCAAATTTTCAAATTTTAATTTTCAAATTTAAATTTAAATTTAAAATATGAATTGAAATTTTAAAATTTTAAATATAAATTTGAAAACAATTGGGAGCGCATGACTCCTAAGGTAGAAGCCCATCGGATGAGGTACTTTCCAAAAGTTAAAAGTGACAAGTGTCAATGGGAGGGTGTGAGTACATATGGACTCCCGGTGCGAATGAGTGCCAAGATGCCTTAAACTCATTCATGGCAAGCTATGGTTAATATAAAACTTAAAGGAAAATGTGTAAAGTGACCGAGTGCGGTCAAGTTAAATAGTGGTCGGGATATAATTGAGTAGCCTAGTGTGGCATGGCTTAGTAGCATTATGGCATTGAGCATGAACTAGCAGTGTAGCGATTTCAAACCTGCATGCTAATGTAGTATTTACTACTTTTCCTATTATCTTGCTACTAATATTTCCATTAGACCAAGAGGTGTAGAGCATATTTCTCAGTGGATAAACCCATAGGAACTATTCGTAGTTCTCACACCCTGTGGTTTCCATCTTTTTTACAGATCCAGGTACAGCCGGTGAGAAAGAATTTCAGTATCCATCGGCACGGTCCGTATCTATCGTGTCGTATCGTACCAACGAGATACCGGCACAATACAGCTCCCGTGCCGATGGCACAGCTAAAAACCCTCTTTTCTTTAAATTACTAAATAATTTTCTCAATAAAGTTCAAAACATTTGATAAAGATTAAGGATTTAAGTGCCGTGGCACGAGGTCGTGCCGAAAACTTACCGGCACGGTACGGCACAGTGCGTGCCGGGCCGTGCTGATGAGTGTCGGTCACAAAAAATACATGCGTGCCGACACATAATGACATAAAATATTTACTTTCTTTAGCAACAAAATTTTCTAATTGTTTATTATGTATCTTTATTAAATATTTTAAACTTTATTGAGAAAATTACTTAATAATTTAAAGAAAAAAGGGTTTTGAGTTGTGCCATCGGCACGGGGACTGTATCGTACCGGTATCTTGTTGGCACGATACGGCAAGGTGGATACGGCCCGTGCTGATGGATACTTAAATCCTTGATAAAGATACATAATAAATAATTTAAAAAAATTATTGCTAAAGAAAATAATTATTTCATGCCATTATGTGTCGGGCCACATGAATTTTTGTGACCGGCACTCATCGTCACCGCTCGGCACGCATCGTGCCGTACAGTGCCGGGAAGTTTTCGGCACGATCCCGTGCCATGGCACTTAAATCCTTATCAATGAGGCACACGACAGGGGCAAAGGCCCAACAGCATAATAGACCTAGAGGGTCTAGTGGTACCTACTTTTTGTATTTTAAGTAAACTATATATTTGGTGAGGAAAAATAGTTAAGAAAGAAAAATTGTAACTAAATGTTATATTGAGATGTTCACTCTTTTGTACCTTTACTTTCAACTTGTTATAACTTGTTGTTTACAGTTTAGTAGTTTACTCTGATATTATGAATCTCATTGTACACATTGTATGGTTTGAGATGGTTACCGTTCCTTTCGGGTGTAGGGAAGGTCTTGCCCGATTGGCCGGTCTGTTGGCGTGCCCGAACTGACCAAACTGACGATCTCAGTACGTGACATTATTCAAGTACTTGGGTGTTACTAGTATCATGGTAGTTATTAGTCAGTCTTATTGCATGGGAAGAACTCATTAATTTTCTTCCCAGCTTGAACCTACTGGCAGGATTTGGATCCACATGGCGAGCAGAAGTAGCTAGCCAGCAAACTCTGTCATTTTCAGAGAAACTACTAAACAAATATGTTTGGATATGTAATAAAGGATGGAATGGTTGTTCCGAAAACATTTGTAGCATATAGTAATTCTATGCTCTATGTCATGACTCATGTTTGATGGCTTTCATTGTGCTATGTTTATACCACTTGTAGGCCTAACACGCTTACAAAGTTGGTATCTGTATTACCAGCTGCTCTATAGGATATCCTTCTCTTGCCTTTTTATTCGGCATATGCCTGAGTTAGATTTATACTTTATAAATTTTAAATTTTAAATTTTAAATTTTAAATTTTAAATTAAAATATTGAATCTTATATTTTTTTTCAGATTTAAAATTTAAATTCAAATTTTAAATTCAAGTGTAAATTATATTAAGTTAAAGTTTAGTAAAAATAATATTAAATTTGACCACAACGGCAATTTTAAAATAAACTATACTTTATTATCAAGATTACTGAATTTTAAAAAATAAACCAAATATAAAAATTCTATATACACTATAATCCAACATTATATTACTGTATTAAACCAAACACGGTAATACAGGATCAGTATTAATCTAATTCAAAAATCTCAGATATCTAGTTATGTCAAAATAACATGTAATGTTACATAACGCGAACCAAGCGCACTCTAAATGCAAACAACAAACAATATAAGTTTAATAAACTATAATTTAAGGTGTCGTATGACAGAATATAGCGTCCTACAATTTAGAGGGCTCCAAAATATGATTTATAATTTTGAAAGCTTTTTCTAAATTTTGGAAAATTTTGAAATATTTTTTAAAAATATTTTTTGATTTTTTTGAAATATTTGTAATTAAAAAAAAATATGAAAATTAAAGAAAAAAAAAAAAAAAAAAAAAAAAAAAAAAAAAAAAAAACAGAAAAGATAATCAGGACTCACTCCAGAACCAAACTCTCGCTTCGAGACTAGACTCTCTCCAGGGCAACGCATTAGCTAAGGAAAAAAGATTGGTCGTGCACCAAAGCTTTTGAATCATCTTTTATTAATTTATTAATATGATCCTCCTTTACAATGAAACTCTACATCTTATTTATACTATCCTTAACCTTAGATACACATAATCACCTTCGGATTTAATCTTATCTTAAATAACTAATTAAAACAACTTTATCTATAGATTAACTAAACAACAAAAGTCTAAAAAGAAATATAGATAAAACCAAATAAAAGGATAGCTAAAAATTCTTATTTAACAAACTGAAAGATATGCTCAACTAATCTAATCTAATTTAAAAAACAATGAACTAAATCGATTTAATCCGATCAACATTGGTTCAGGCCTATTTTGCATCAAAAGGTCATCCAAAGGGTGTTTATATTGAATCATTTATATCAGCTGTCATGTTCATGTTCACATTTCTACTTTTTCAAAATTTGAAGAATTTAAGAGAAAATATATACAACATTTCATCATACATCATATTGGTAGATGTTGACCAAAGATTAAAGTGTCGAGGCACAGGGGCACAGTACGGCATGGGCACAATTTCGTGCCAACATGTAGCACGATTGCGTGATAATGGGCAAGCAAGGCCTTCTAATGGCATACTTTGGCATGGCTTTTTTTTTTTTGTCCCAATAAGTTCGTATAATATTATTTTGAAACTTTTAAGGTAATAATTATGAATTTTGGCTATGTATTGATTTTTCGTAAATTTTTCATGGAAATTGGAAGATCTATCCATATTGATTCGACAAAGGACTGTAATATGACTAGATTAACTATAATTGAGCAGCAATTGCTCCGTTAATTCCTTTTCATTTTTGAATTTTTTTAAAAAAATATTTATTTAAAATTTGAAGAAAATTGTTTTTATCTTAAAATTTGAATAAAAAATTGTGAGATCTATCCATGAAAATTGCTTAAACTTATATTTTGATTTTCAAAAGTTTGAAAGTCAATCAATTTTCATCGTGTAAAAAACGAGATCCATCCAAGAAAATAAAAAATCAGACCATATAATGAGTAGATCAAGTGGATCTATTTTCATATTTTCGCAAACTTTAAATTAATTTGTGAAATTTCATATTTCTTCAAAAAAAAAAAAAAAAAACTATACAAGTTATAAATCTCTAAAATCTACGGGAAAAACGTTGATTGATAAATTATTTGACTTACCTAATAAGTAGATCCAAAATTTCAGTCTTTCCTCTTCTTATTGAAGCGATCAAAAGGGAAAGTAAAGGGATTGAAACAAGGATTTAAGTGTCGTGGCACGGGGTTGTGCCGAAAACTTGTCAGCACAGTACGGCATGGTGCATGCCGAGCCGTGCCGATGAGTGACGATCACAAAAAATACATGTGTGCCGACACATAATGACATGAAATATTTATTTTCTTTAGCAACAAAATTTTTTAATTACTTACTATGTATCTTTATCAAATCTTTTGAACTTTATTAAGAAAATTACTTAATAATTTACAGAAAAGAGATTTGTCAACTGTGTCATCGGCGCGGGAGCTGTATCATGCCAGTATCTTGTTGACACAATACGGCACAGTGGATACGGACCGTGCCGATAGACACTTACATCTTTGGATTGAAATAAAAAAAATAAAGAAAAAATTATGAGAAAAGAAGAAAGGAGAAAATTGAAAGAAAAAAATAGAGAAAGAAATATGAGAAGAAAAGGAAAGAGAAAGCATAAGAGAAGAAAGAGAAAAGATAGAAGGAAAGGGAGAGTAAATAATAATAAAAAAAAGAAAGAATAAAAGGACAAAACAAAAAAGGATCCTGCGTGCCCATGATTCATAGGCACGAGCACACTGTGCACAGTGCTGCGATACCAAGGGGGGTATCGCACGAGACGGCGTTATACCCGCAGGGTACTACGGTACGGACCCTGCTCATTATTTAAGGGCATGGTATAGCACAGGGCAGCACTTTAAACCTTGTTTTTGACATTGAACAACACATCCTCATGACACATTATATCAATCAGTAAGAACAACTACATTATCTTCAAATATGTTGATCTAGGATAGTTAAAGATGCTTAAAGCTCCTAACCCATCAGGTCTGGTGGCATTACTTACGCTGAAAACGTATATAGGCTTAGGAAATTAGTGATGAAATGTATAAAAGCA
Organism: Tillandsia fasciculata; assembly: GCA_029168755.2. NCBI lineage: Eukaryota > Viridiplantae > Streptophyta > Magnoliopsida > Poales > Bromeliaceae > Tillandsia > Tillandsia fasciculata. Next base: position 248,856 of record JAQOTM010000162.1, read on the forward strand.
GTGCACTGTATTGTAGTACAGTAATTTCACTAGGCTTATATTTTAATTGTGATATCATTTGTAGGTTTCATTATTGCCTATTGCAACAGATTATTTTTTTAGAAAGTCATAATATTGCATTAAATTCATTTGTTTGTTGCAATATATGTTATACAATACTTCAAAATAATCTTTCAATTAATGCCATAAAAAAGCCAGTGATTAGCTTCAGAGTTTCAATTACTCCGATGATGAATCAGGAGATCATTTAATTATTCGATCACCGCATAGCCACATATATTGCCAAAAAAAAAAAAAAAAACAAGAATGTTCTAAGAGGAGCTCTTCAAACTATTAGTTACTCCGAGAAAAAATTGCTAAAATCATCCACTTCCCCAATCACCACCTCTTACCCACATATATTTTGGAACAACAGAAAAACCAAGAATGTTCTGGAAGGAAATTCTAAACACAGAAGTCTTCCTAAGCCTATCCATCACAACAGTCTACACTATTGATCGAATAGATCCATGTTAGAACATGTTAAAACAAAACAAAGCAGTAACCTGCTGAATCACACAAAATTATCAAGCCAATTAAGATTTCCGCTCCTAAATGTGCTCAGAACCTATGAATAAAATTTGGAAGAGAAAGTGGCTTAGGCGATGGAATCAAGCACGAGGCCTTTCAACTCCCAATACCTACTACCAATGGAGTTATTCCCAATAAAAAAGATTGCCCAATATGAATTCAGCCTAGCCCTACCAAAAGCTAGCCCACATCAGAGGCAAGGTTGAGGTCCCCGCTATCTTCTTTCAAATTGATAAAGGAAGTAGGGGGAAAGTCAACCAGGCTCGTTGAGTGACTCGAAGTTTTTCAAAGCAAGAGCCTCCTTGCTATTTGAAATAGTGTTTTTGCCCAGGCAAGCAATTAAACAACTGGCAAGCAAGAAAACTCCGCCGTTCCACCAATTTATTTGAATAGCCGGAGGAAATGGGATTCTTCAAAAAAGAGGGTAAGAGTTGAGAGGCTTTCTAATGCCAGGCCAAGTTTCTCGCTTCCAACAGAGAGTGAGAAGGAAATAATCCACCATCTCAGCTGTCCGCGCTAGTTCAGCGCTTGGGCTTAGGCTTTGGTTCGGTGTTCGGTAGAGTGAGATGAGTTTCAGATTATTCTGGACCTGGACGATATTTAATAAATACTAGAAATACGTAAAACATTAATAAATATAGTTGCACGGAGACTGCATTACTATTGTCATAGTATCAATCCTCTTCTGTAAATCTGTTTTTACTAATGAAGAAACAGTTAAACAACAATAACAGTGTTATCCGAATAACAAGTCCAGTGGCAGTTGCCTCACTAAAGGATATCAAAGTATTAGTTTAAAAAAAAGAACTGTTGTATGCAATATTAGTCCAACCAAGTAATGCACAAAATTCATAACTAGCACAAGTATTAGCCTAAATTCAAGGCTATAAATAGATATCTATAGCATACAGTACAAGGAGATGGCACATCATCAAATCTTTACGACATATTATTCTTACTTGGCATGAAAAAGGTGCATAAGAGTAGCAGGTCAAATTAAAACAACAATAACTTACAGCAAGATATTGGAATAGACCATCCAGATGTTGGGGCTTCAAATAAACTCCACCAGTAATATACGAAGCCTGCAAATCAATTTACTACCATTAATCATGCCCAAAATATATAGAATTATAGATGATTAAAAAAATTATCAAAAGGCAACAAAAAGAAGTTATCTAAAAGTAAGGATTTAAGTGCCATTGCATGGGGTCGTGCCAATAACTTGCCTGCATGGTACGACACGGTGCGTGTTGTGCCGATTTGTGCTGGTCACAACATTACCCATGAGCCGACACACTATAACAAGAAGTATTTATTTTCTTTAGCACTAATATATTCTAATTGCTTATTATATATATTTATCAAATCTTTGGCAATTTATCAAATCTTTGGCACTTTATTGGGATAACTGCTTGTGAATTTCAAAGAAAAGAGGATGTTGAGCCATGCCATTGGCGCAGGGGTCGCACTATGCCAATATCTTGTTGGCAAGGTATGGCATGGTGGGCATGGCCCGTGTCAATGGGCGCTTAAAATCTTGTCAAAAAGTAACAAGCAAATACCTGTTGCAAGAAGGCAGAATGTTGAGGTCCCACAATGCACGAATCAATAGGAACCTAAGAGTTACATTTGACTAAATGAATAATCAACGTTGTTGAAAATGTTAAAGTAGAATAAGTGAAGAGTGGATATAAACAGAGCCCTGGAAACATTGTGCGCAAAGAAATCATGTAAAAGAAGAACTAACGCAGATTCCAAATAAGGACTACCGGTATCCAAGTCCTAACATTATATAGAAGATGCTACTATAGTTATGGCACACATGCATAGACTATCGAGCATTAATAAGGTTACACTACTTGTGGAACAAGCAATTGTTGGTAAACTTCAACAGAGCACACGAAATAACACAAGGGTGAGTGCATGCAGTGAAACATCCATGCCTAATAGAGAAATTGGAACTGACCACTGTAGAACTGATAAAGCTCTGCACAAGAGATGAAAACTAGTCTCAGGTTGTTTATTGCTTTATGGTTAGACTTCGAGAAATTCGCTTATACCATAAGCTTTTATTGAGTTTCTAGCTTCTACTATTTGAATATGAACATGGAGGGAACTAGAACGGAACTAAAAGGGAATGCTTTATGGTTAGACTTGGAAGGAATTTGCTTACATTATTTGCTTCAATTGAGCTTCTACTATTTGAATACGAATAGTGGATCTTATTTACATTCTTACCATGGCAAAAGGAGGGAGAAAGGGGGAGGAAGGAATTATTGTCTACACCGATACATCACCACATCCATCCATGGCAAGCTAAATTAAGCATGAAGATCTTCAAATCAAAATTTGATTCCTTATATTTGATCTACAATGAATAAAAGGCTTATTTATAAGTTTTCCAGACTTCACTTGATTTTAGCTTTTAGTGCATAATGATTTTGATCAAGTATAGCAAATAGTTTCACCTCTCCTTCCTCTCTATTCTATTGGGCATGGTTTTCATGCACTAATAATGTAGCAGTGACTGGAATGCCACATAATTACCACGTAGGCAATCTGTCAGCTCCATTAGATGGAGCCTTGTAAAATTCTTTTACGAAAACCAGTGAAAAACGCATAATTTTTTTTAAACACCTTCATAGACACCCCGGAATGCAGAGAGACCCGCCACATCGATAGGTTCCTCCGTACGAACGAACAGAATCTCCCCTATACATGCACGGCATAGCACCTGAATACAACAATAACCACACATACAACCACAACAACAATAGCGAGAATAGGTACAACAACTAGACCAAATACAACAACAACTATACACCAAAAATTTAAGTATCCATCGGTACGGTCCGTATCAACCATACCGTATTGTACCAACAAGATAACGGCACAATATAGCCCCCATGCCGATAGCACAACTCAAAACCCTCTTTTTTTTAATTTACTAAGTAATTTTCTCAATAAAGTTCAAAAAAATTTGATAAAGATACATAATAAGCAATTAGAAAATTGTGTTGCTAAAGAAAATAAATATTTCATGCCGACATGTATCGGCGCACATGCATTTTTTATGACCGACACTCATCGACACTGCTCGGCAAGCACTATGCTAAACCGTGCATGCAAGTTTTTGACACGATCCCGTGCCACGAGATTTAAATCCTTGCTATACACACATATGAATCACCTAAAACAGATAAACGTAAAATCACAATTATCCACAATATATGAACTAACGGAATAATAGTAACTAAACCAAATAGCTAGTCAGTCATAAATATTCCGTTCATAACACGTGGCACGCTTGCGTGCCGATGGATACGCAGACCTCTCAGTGGTACCTCTGGCAGAAAGTGAAAATTTAGAGTCTCCCAATGTTCTAATAAACTTTTATAATGTTACTTTGAAAGATTTGCAAAATAAAGGCATGAAATAGCTATTGACTACATATAACTTACTATACTAATCAAATAAATAGTGGTAAACTATCAAACTGTAAAAAAAAAGTATGCCTCATAGGACAGAAAGTTAAAATATAAAATAACCACCATACTGGTAAAGACCTATTTAAGTCACACTTAGAAAAAGGCATATGACTGAAGCAGAACCACATGAGCAATACGGGTCAAAAGACAACTAAATTAAAAAATACTATTGTATCCAATGTGATTTACGTTAACTTTTAACGATTAATAGTATGATAATAGTTAAAATTAGCAAAACAAAATCTGTAAAGTAAAAATTATTTTTATTGCAAATCTTATATAAAACTAAGAAATCTATCCAAAATAATTAAAAATTTAATTATATAAATAATTAAATCAAGTATATCTATTTCAACTTTTTATAAATAACAGATAAAAAATTATCTAATTATATATATAAATTTTTTAAAAAAACTTATTAATTAAAAATATTCAAATAAAAAAAAAAACTACGTGGAGATACAAAGGCCAATCCCCAAAAAAAAAAAATCACAAAAAAAAATCGAATAAAGAACAAAAGGACCTATAATAAAAACAAAAATCTACCAACAAAAAAAAAAGAAAAAGATGAGAGACACAAAACCCACCAAATAAATAAATAAATAAATCTTCAAAAAAAAAAAAACTCAAAAAAAAAAAAAAACAATCAAAACTATTTTGAGTGAGTGAGAGAGAGAGAAAGGAGCGGCATAAATAAAAATAAAAAAAAATAAAAAAAAAAAAAAAAAAAAACCCGGCACGGCGGAACGTGCCGCCCGTGCCGCGCGATAAACACGAGGGTATCGCTATGTCTCGCGCGATACCTCGCGGGTATCGTGGCACGGTGGGTGCTGTGCACCCCCCCTATACCGTGCCCCCATATTGGGGGCACGGTACGTGCCGCCCGTGCCGCAGCGGCACGGGCGGCACTTGAAACCCTCATATGAATCACCTAAAACAGATAAACGTAAATTCACAATTATCCACAATTTATGAACTAACGGAATAATAGAACTAAACCAAATAGGAAATAGAACTAGTCATAAATAAACCAAAATTCAGAACATTATCTAGCACCATCCTCACACACCGTCCCGACCCTCACCTCCCGCGGTACCTAAAACTGGAAGAAAGTGAGAAACCAACCAGAGTCTCCCAATGGGTATCGCAGCCGCCCGAAAGTGAATTGTACTCACTGGCAACAGAGCAATAATCAAAGGCATGAAATAGCTATAATGAATACAGTGCAAATCATATCTGAAGAGAAATAAATAACTGATGTACAACTATCACTACTGTAAACTAAAAGTATGCGTCAACCGGACAGATAGTCCAAATACACCCAATCAACCACCATATTGGTCAAAGACCTCAGGCAATGTCACACTCTACACAACCTGGCATATGACTCTAGCAGTAGGCCACATAGGGCTCACGGGTCAAAAGTACGACTACTATTTCGGAAAAGAATACTATTGCGGTGGCCAAACTGCTGGTGTACG
>JAQOTM010000162.1:254497-276942 GCA_029168755.2 Tillandsia fasciculata
GGAGACAGAGGAGGAGAGAGGACATCTGGAGAGGAAGAATGAAACCATGGTGAAGAACTGGGAGAGTCGGTGAGAGGAGGTAGAGTAAAGTTAGGCCATACTACGAGGGTTGGTGAGATGCGACAGAAGCGTCAGGCCTAGAGAGTTCCAAGCGAAGCGGGCGCCGTGGAAGCGAAGGAGATCCGATTAGCCAAACAGAGGAGGGTAGCCGCACTGTAGAGAGACGAGGCCCGGCCCAGAAGCCCGTAATACATTTAGTTTAGGCCCAGCAAAGGCTCAGTTACAATATACAGTTTATGCTGCTAAATACCTAAAATAGAAAATATTACAGATTAGTCCAGTGAGACGAGTAGTATAAATAAGCAATTATATTACAAACGAGGCATGCATATTTTTGAATAAGAATTCCAATCTCTTCTCCCACCTTCTCCTTCTCCCTCCAATTCTCTCTTTCTCCTTTCTCCCAATTCTCAATTTCTCCCAGATCTATAGCCACCCCCAGATTTGATCACCATTGATCACATCAGTGAAATAGAGATCCCGTCATCCTCACCGCCATCCTCTCCTCAGAGCAATTTCATCACAGGAGGGTTGCGGATCGTCAGGATTGTTACAGATTAATTACAAGTTATAGACAGCTTGTAGAAACAATGTGGACAGAACTATTTTGGCAATAATGATTGTATTAATTTGTATGTGCATCACACTTTATAGCAAACTTGCTTATTTTTGCTTCTAAATTATCCTATTATCTTAATAGTTTATATAATGAAGATATTAAGCTTCAGACTAATGATAATATTTACCTTCCGCCGGGGAATTGCCGACACTTCACTAGTAAAACATGAAAAAGCCAAAAAGCCAAAAATTTGACGCTGCAAAATAAATTCCACCAAGTTATCAAAGGAGAGGCCGTGATATATATATATATAGAGAGAGAGAGAGAGAGAGAGAGAGAGAGAGAGAGAGAGAGAGAGAGAGAGAGATATAATCTTTAGAGACGACTAATAGATCATCTTTTTTTTTCATGATGGGGTACCCGAATTTGCAATCAACACTATCAAACATGAGCCAACTTTACAAATGACTTTTTTTTCATAATGAGGCACCCGAATTTGCAATTAATACTATCAAACAACCCATATATGCATAACTGATTACAAAATAAACTATAAAAACCAACAAACCTACCATATAAAAAGAGGGAACGAATTCTAAAAACAAAATCAGAATTTTTAAATGTGATCTAAAAAGTGCTAAGGATTTTTGTTCAAAAACTCAAATGACTCACATGGTTCTACAATATTAAACAAACTATCAGCTCATGTTGACCATAAAAATTCTTAATTTTTTTTATCATTATTTTATAATGAAACATTCATCAACACTATCAAACATGATCCAAAATATATAAAGTACCTAAGGACTGAATTTCATCATTTTTAAAACTCATTATCTAGTGCATCATATATGACCACAAAATGAACAATAAAAACAAACCACCTTACAAAAATAGAGGTGAGAAGATCAGAATTCATAAATGTGATTAAAAGGAGTAACGAATTTTTGCTCAAAAAATCAAATCACTTGAATGGTTCTACAGTATTAAACGAGATATCAGCTCATCTTGACCATAAAAAATCCTTGATTTTCAAGCCTTTTCAAAGACTTGGTAAATGGTCTCTAAAAATTATAAATTAAGTTTATATTGACACTTCAAATACTCGAATGCCGATCATCGCTTTGAACTACCCATCATAGAAAGTCTTAAAAACATGCTAAGCTGGATTTATTATAGTAATTGTGCCTCAATTTACTGCCAATTATTTTTATCGTTTCAGATGAAACTAAAACACAACGCTAAAACTTAATGCCTTCCGAATTTCATAACAAACTTCACCGAACCAGCTTATAGCTCCCATGCCTGCTGTTCATGTATAAGTTATTTTTGTCTTTCTTTTCATCTCTCCTTCTATTCAAAATTTTCATTTTTCTTCAAGGATGACTTCAACTTCTCCCACTAACAAGTATGCTCATTTGGCTAATGACGCTCAGTAAGTCATACATTCACCCATCCCAGAATGTGAAGCACTCTGATCACTCTGCTCTATAAATAGGAAAAACCACAGTTCAGTCAGCTCAATGTACAGCATGAAAAAGCGATATATTGTATCTTAGATGATAATTAGTTAGAATTCGCAGAATTAATATAATGAGTTCCCTGTAACAGATTGACCTGAATAAGATAAATTAGCATGACTTAAGGTCTAGACCTCAACTTCTGCGGTTATGATCTGGAGACTCGAGTGGAATCAGGAGGGGACTGGTTGAAATCAGACCTGCACCACATCAAACCCAAAGCATTCAGCAGAATCAGATTACAATAGTACTGCCTGAGTTTAATTACACCGTTCACACCAATCAAGAATTAAGTCAAATCCATTAATGTTTCGAATTTGTAACTTCAGTTGCATAACCGAGAACTTTGTTCACACTCGCAACTAAGCTTGCAACTAAGAAAAGGCATCCTGTTACCATATACAAGTTTGGATTGCCAAAAAAGTGGCTGGATCCAGCAGTTCAACATGCCAGAGTGGATTGTCATTTAAGAAAATCAGTAATTGAATAATGTCTGACCATAATGCCTCCATTTTCACTCACATACCACACAATTTGGTAATGAAAGACACGAAACTACACATCTACTAGCTAGCTGTTTTTCCACTATCTCGTTATATGGGATTCAAAGATTGTACAAATGATTAAACACACGACATGGGTTAAGAAGGTACACGATCCATCCGAAAAAATAACTATTATTTTAATTTCAAAATTGTCCTCCACCGTGCTGCAAGATGATGCCAACCTAGTTTGAAGAATCAATTTTGTTAAGTTGGACAAGCACCCAGTGTAGGATCATTGGCAACCATTAATTCGAAAAGCTCAAGCTTTTAGAAAAATACAACCAATTAATTTAAAGCATACAGACACAATGCCGACAGGTCTTGATTATAACTCGGTCCAACTTAGCCACCCGCCACGAGGCAAGACCCCTTTAAGCCAATAACATCTCCCCCAATATCTTTTTATCATTTTAGATTTAGTAAATTTACCCACGGTAGTATTCCTTTCAACTTCTTACTCAATTATGACTATTGTTTTCATGAATGTACTTTCATAATGTAATAATATAATTTTTTAAGTTTTTAAGATATTCATAACTCTATTCAGACTAAAATGTATAAGATATACTACTTGAGCCATTTGTATAGCCTTACAGATATTAAAACACCCTAAAAATCTATTTTTTCATGAAAATTTAAGTTTAAAAAAACCCTGCCAAGGTGTACTAGTGTGTTAGTGCTGTCCCGGGGGTGGTGGCCATTGTATGGGCCATATCAGTGGCATGGCAATCCTTGCTTGAAACAGTATGAAAATAGTAGAAGCTAACACTTACCCACAGGTAGAACACATCTTCTGTTGCTTGCAGAATATTGACAAACAAACTGAACAAACATATCCCATGTCGATTGTTTTCTTGTGACAGAAACATCTGCAAAGACCAATAATCAGACAGAGAATCAAGGGTGGCAATTATGCATAAAAACAAGAAAATGTCCAGAGAAAGAATTATAGGCGTACAACCAAGAATTGAAATGCAGAACATTATGTACATTCGAGTATGAATAAATTTTCGTATCCAATGTCTTACGTTCGAGTATGAATAGATTTCCGTATCTGATGCCTCTAACATATGTATAGATTCAAAACAACTCCTAGAAATGCTAATTCTGTTACATAAGAAGATGCATGAGTATTTGTTCTTCTTACTGTTCGGAGTACTTTCTTCAGCACTTTCTCATTTGGCAAAAGAAATTGCAGCAGCATAATAATAACAACAGCATGCCCCAACATGTCGGGGTGAGATACAAGATTCAATTTACACCATTTAACTCTTTCACAAACAATAATCCTAAAAAACATGGCTATCCATTCTTCACAGATCCAATCCAAGTCGGTGTGGCTGTAATTATTCACGTTAGTAAATTCTTTATGCTAATCTATTGTTTGTTTGCACCAATTTGACAAATTAGTGGTCATAATGCAAAACAAAGAGTGTTCAGCTTTATGCTATAAAGGGTACACATCCTGGTTGAAAATAAAATAAAGAAAACTGAAAGAACCAAACCCGTCAGTTGGTCGCTTTTTGTAGAAAACCAATTCAGTTTCTTTTTAGCTTTAAACCCATGCAATCCAGTTTCGAAACAAAAAATTCGGTTTTAAAATGACCGAACCAGTTTTGTTTACTAATCACTATAAAATAGTGTATTTTGCCCTTGTTTGGATGTCAAAATAAGGATTTTCTATAGTGATATCCTATTTGATATAAGGATTTTCTATAGTGAATGGAAGCTAGGAGTGTGATCAAATGCCCAGAATGGAATATCACAATAAGCCTTCGAGTCAGTTTTTTTGGACTAAAATGAATCACCTTAAAGGTAAAATATGCTATCCTATCAAATTATGGATGCCAAAACCTTTTGAGGAGCAAGACTCAAACTCCTAGCTTCCAATCACATAAGATAATCTACATGCCTAATAAGTTATCATTGGATACCTTATTCTCACATCCAAACAGGGCCTAAAGGTTTAAATAAACTGCAGCGGCAGGACTTTCAAAACTGCACAAGCTAGAGGCAGGGCAGAGTACCATAGCCATTTTATTTCATATTAACTGTAAAGCAAACCAAAGCAAACTGAATATTTCAGTTCGGTTTTGCATTAGGTTCTCCTTTACATTCATATTTTCTGAAAACTAAAAAGCCAGATTCATTGAAGTAAGCAATATGAACCCCTACAGGTTGACCGTTGAGTAATATCAATTTTATGGTGTCGTAGAAAAGCTTCTTATCATTCAAAAAGAAAACACATTGTAGTATTTGTCACTAAAAGTAAATAAAGAGAATGAGTTACATGCCGAGGAGACACCTTAAAACCTAAGGCAATCAGAAGAAGAATATTTTGGTAGCTTATTATAAAAAATAAACATGGAGAAATAGTCTTAAATTTTGTGTTCGTCTATAAGTTTTGGTTTCCTTTTCTAGAAGAACGAATATATAGATGAAGTACTTCAATAAAAATAATAATAATAAAACAATAATAAAAATGAACGTAACAAATTCCAGTAAATCTCCAATGAAGCCCTGAATAAGAATATAAAAATTTTTCTAATTGTTAAAATTTTGAAAGACCTCAACAATTCAAACAAAAGGAAGTTGCAACAAAGGGTAAGAAAAAGAATGCACAAACATTAAATCATTTGATTAATAAGGAATTATCAGCAATTATGATCTTGTGGACATGACCTTGTAGAGAATACCTAGACCGGACAGTGGCCTCTTTATGTGAATTGGTGGATAATAAAAGCATAATTCTCTGTGTTAATGCCTTCTAGATGCATATGAAATTGTGGAAATCAGCATAAACAAGATAAAATACTAAGTATGCTATGATATGTTATTTGGCAATTATTTTTCTTGATTTAATAAGAAAGTGATTCAGGAATAACTACCATAGAACTCATATCAGATGTAAAAACTTTGGGTTTTGGTCTTCATGAAGAACTGTTACAGACAATGAAAAGCTTAAATCTTCTGTCATGATACTGTGTAAAAAGGAAGACTTCGTACGACTATACAAGTTTGTGAGAATTCAATCAAAATTTCCATCTTCTAAATTCTAATCATCAAGAGCAAAGTTAACCACCGTACGATAAACAGGAAAAATGCATGGAAAGGGGCTAACAGAAGTAGGATCAAATACGATGACTAATAAATGGGAAGCACATACGAGGCACGGAAATCAACTCCTACGGGCTTAGGAAGTCGCAGAAAACTTCGTGACTGCAAATCAGATGCAAAAACCGCCTGCAGATTTAGTAAAAGGTCAATATTAACAACAAATGACTGGCAAACAGAGAAAGAATATTCCGTAAAATAAAATACTTAGTACAAAGCCAGCGGAAAACAAAGATTTCCAATTTAATTACACATTACTGACAACAACAATCTTCATTACTGACGACAACAATCTTCAGGGAAAAAGTAACAATAATCATACTTGTCAGATTTCATAGATGCTAGAACAAGTTTTTCAAGTACAAGGCCGCAGGCAGAAATCTAAAGAAACTAAATTGTTATGAAGCTAAATTAAAGAGTTAAGCATGTTTTGATGTTTCCTCGACTAACGAAAAAGGACAAATGCTAGAATCCAACAACACATATCAGGAGTATGAGCATTTATTGTTAATGTGGTATTCCTCATACTTGTAGTTGTATATGATCATATATGGAAATCCTAATTCTTGAGTTACGGGTCATGCCAAGATTATGGGAATCTTGTTACTAGCATGTTGCATATCTCGTTGTCGCTGCCTTTTCTCAAGTTGAGCAGTATGCCACCAATCTTCTAGAACTTGTGGACTACACATGATAATGGAGAATTGTGAGATCCTGTTGATCATAATTCATGACTACAACTTGTAAGAGTCAAATTGAGCTCAACGAACACATTTTTCTCGTCAAGGGTCGCATCGCTACGGGCCTTGGTCCTCCAGAGGTATAACCACAAGGTTGTGAGATTATCAAACCAACTACAATTAAGAGCCGAAGAGGGTCGTGTGTGAGTGTCGACGTCCCACTTGACACAGCGCAGGCTTGACCGGATACTAAGTCGGTTGATGTAATTGGGTGATGTAGTAAACGACAACCATGTAGCGAACTTGATGTACATTTGAACAAGTTACTTCGTGTACCCACTGCTTGCATAGAGGCATAATAGTATTATTGTACATGATAACCTATTATTCTTGTTATTGATATCATTCATTACCATTATTCTTTACTACTGATGCCTCGAGAAGACCATGTGGTGTAAGTCGCCCCTCTCGGCGACTGTACCCACTGAAACTACTTTAATAGTTCTCACACCTTTTTTTTGTTGTTCTCCTTTCAAAGCCTTCTTTCTCGGCATGGGACCGTACTAAGGGGATTGTTAGATAGCACCCGCCCCAACACGAACGAGATTTAGTGATGGAACCCCAATGTACATAGCTAATGCTTATGTGTTGTAAATAGACGAAAGATGTAAACTTCATTTTGGAATTGTATTATGGCAAAGGTTGTACAGATATTATGTTGTAGTAGAAAAGTTATTCACTGTTTTGATGCCTCGACTAGTATGTTTTTCTTATACATATTTGTGTATATAAGTTAATTTTATTAGTTGATGTTACGCTTCATATCAATGAGGATGCGCTCGTACATGCAGCAGGTCTGTGCGTGTGCCTAGGGTAGCTTCCGCTGTAGCTCGAGGTATGACAAATTAGAGTGGTATCAGAGCCCAGGAATATCACTAGGTGGACTCAGTAAATCTAAATTACCGCTGTGGACAACCGGGTTACATGAAAGCCGAGTGCCCTAGGGATGTCTCCCCAACGCTATCAATAGCTTCAACCCCTTCGACTCCGAGACAGACGATGGGAGCTCCACCCGCTTACGCCTCAACGGGCTGCCCTTCTACACAGCGCCTAAGTGAAAGGCCCCAACAAACGCCAAGCGACAGAGTATATGCGTCACAGGTGGAGGATGCATCAGTGGCAGACAACGTCATCGTAGAGGTCATTTTAATTAATGGTATAAAAGTTAAGAGCATTGTTTGATATCGGTGTATCTCATTTATTTGTGAGTCGAGCATTTGCCGCATTGCAAGGATTTGAGTTAGTCCCTTCGACGCAAGTAGAAAAGGCACAAATTACTAATCATGTTTGGCATGTTGATGAATGTTGCCCATCATGTCCGCAAATTTATTAGCTTTTGAGGCAGTTAAAGGATTTTGATATAATCTTGGGTGTGGATTAGGTCACCCGTTACTATGGGACAATTATTGTGGAAGTAGAACGGTAACATTTCGTGAGACGGGCCAAGAGGAATTCGTTTAACGAGGTTTTAGGCGTTCCCTATTTGTAATGATGATTTCAACATCGCAAACCAAGCACTTGATGAATAGTAGATGTGTGGCCTATTTGGCGATCATGGTAGAAGTGCCCAAGGAGACTCCAAGACTCAAGAACATCCCTATAACTCAAGAGTTTTCCGACATGTTTCATGTGGAATTACCGGATATGCTGCCGGACTGGGAAATCGAGTCTGTAATTGACTTGGTTCTCCGAATCAAGCCAATTTCTAAGGCACCATATAAAATGGCACTTGCGAAATTAAGAGAGTTGAAGGTGCAACTTCACGATCTTTTTAAAAAGGGTTTTATCAAGCCGAATGTGTCAACACAGAGAGAGCCCGTGTTATCTATTAAAAGGAAATATGGACTTCTACGATTGTACGTGGATTACCAGGAATTTAATAAAGTTACAATTAAGAATAAGTATCTATTACCACACATCGACAACATCTTTGATCAACTCCAGGGATCCCAAGTGTATTCGAAGATCGACCTCCAATCAAGTTACCATCAGCCGAAGATAAAGCCAGAGGATGTCCACAAAACGACATTTAGAACAAGATATAGATACTACAAGTTTACAGTTATGCTATTCGGGCTTACTAATGCCCCGACAGCATTTATCGATATCTTTACACCATTCTTGGACTGGTTTGTCATGATCTTCATCGACGACATCTTAGTATAATCCCGAATCGTTACCGAACATGAGGAGCATTTGACGCAAGTGTTGCAAGTTTTTCAAGAGAAGAAATTTTTGCTCAACTGAAAAAATGTAAATTTTGACATCGAGAAGTTGCTTTGTTGGAACATGTTATATCCGAAGCTAAAATTTCGATGGACCCGAAGAAGATAAAAGCAATAAAAGATTGACCTCGACCGACGAATATCACCTAAGGAGTTTTCTCGGTCTCGTCAGGTACTATTGCCGATTTGTGGAAGGCTTTACAAAAATCTCACTTCGCTCACCCGTCTCTCACAAAGGAACTAAATGCATGTTTGATTCATGATTGGAATAGAAATGAGAAATGGAATTGGATTGCATTGGAATGGGAAATGGAACGACGAATCATCCAAAAATGTTTGGCTCATTATTAGAATGATAATTGGAACGAATATCTAGAATTTAATAGTGTTTTGGTTAAAAGAAAGAAGAGTGATGAAGGGCAAGGAGAGGAGTTTGTGAGAAAGGGTTTTCAGTAGTTTACTTTGGAATGAGCAAATCTGGAAATCAAAGCCGGATTGGGCCGCAAATGGATTTGGTCATTCCCATTCCACTCCGGAATAGGAATCAAAATCTGATTCCTATAAAACAAACAATAACTACCAAAATTAATGAATATCATTCCAATTTCATAGTCTAAAATAGGTGAACCAAACAAGCCCTAAGTTCGTTTGGAATGGTGAGTGCGATAGAAGTTTTGAGTTGAGGAATAAGTTGGCATAGGCTACAATCCTCACTTTGCCCGTCGTGGGAGAAGGTTTTGCGATTTACAGTGATGCTTCACAAAGCGAACTCGGATGTGTATTGATGCAACATGGAAAGGTGATCTCCGCCTATGCCTCTCAACAATTGAAAAAAATATGAGAAAATTATTTCTACATATGATTTGGAGTTGGCAATGGTGATCTTCACTCTCAAATTATGACACCACTATCTATATGGCGAGCATTGTAAGATTTATACTAATCACAAAAGTCTTAAACATTTGTTTATCCAAAATGAATTGAACTTAAAGCAACGCCAGCGGTTGGAACTGTCGAAGGATTACGATATTACCATTCTTTATCATCCCGACAAGGCTGACTGTGGGTGTGTTGAGTCCGAAATCTATAGATAATTTGGCAATGATGATCACAACTCAAACACCGCTACTCAAGAAAATGGGGCGATTCGAGTTGGAAGTGGTGGCAACCACAGCTCCAACAAAACTCATGTCGCTAACATTGCAACCGACCTTATTGAAGAATATCCAGAAAAAGTAAGGCGCAGAACCAAATGGTACCCTACAAAATCAACCTGGGACATACGGGAGAATTCATTATGGATGATACCAGTGTTCTTTGATTTCGAGATCGACTGTATGCGTCGGACGATTCAAAAAATTAGGAGGAAATTTTGAAAGAAGCACATCAATACCTTATTCGATTCATCCAGACGATACGAAATGTAAAATAATTTAAAGTCACATTACTGATGTCTGGGAATGAAGAAGGATGTTGGAATATATGTGGCTCAGTGCCTCACTTGTCAGCAGGTGAAGGCGAAACACCGACTCTCAACGGGTAAGCTACAAAGCATACCAATTCCTACCTGAAAATAGGATAACACTATCATGAATTTTGTAGTCAGGTTACCATTGTCACAAAGGGACCACAATATCGTATGGGTGACTGTGGACTGGTTAACTAAATCCGTTCACTTCCTTCCTCACACCACTTAGTCAAGAGACAAGCTTGCACAGGTATATCTTAATAAAATTGTGCGTCTTCATTAAGTACCCACCTTGATTGTTTCAAATCTCCCTAAATTTGTATCACAATTTTGGAGAAGCTTGAACAAGACTTTAGGGACACAATTGGATTTTCGTATAGCGTTTCACCCGAAGACAAATGGATAGTCTGAACGAACCATTTAGATCCTAGAAGATCTGCTTTGAGCACGTATCCTCAATTACGGGAGTGGATGACATCAACACTTAGAAATGACAGAGTTTGCCTATAATAACAATTATCAAACAAGCATCAAAATGGCTCCATTCAAAGCATTAAATATAGAAAAAAGTGTCGATCACCTATACCTTGGAGTGAAGTCGGTGAGAAGACGACTTTGGGTTCCAAAGTGAAGCAAAAGAAAATTATTTTAAGTTTTTACTTTTTATTGCCAAGTAAATACTTTCAAGAAAGAATTACAAGAAATTTACAAGCAACCCACTGCAGACTCCTACACCTTATAATATACAAAATTCTATTTAAAAAATAAAAATAAAACACGATACAAACAAGGCCTAAGTGTTCGAGGCTTCAAGCATAGTTAGTTAATTCAGATTGCAAAAATTTGGTACAGGTATAATACAGATAAAATTCGTATCCTAATTTTTAAATTCATTAAGGTATCGTTTGGATTGGGGATAAGCCAGAATGAGTTATACCAGGTATAAGTATAAAGTAAGGGATAAACCTGGTATAAACCTAAATTGTGTTTGGTTGGGAATGAGGCTTAAACCTGGTTTAAACCTGGTATAAGAAAAGTAGTGTTTGGATTGGGGATGAAGAATAAGAGGTATAAAGTTGACTTTTATGTTTAATGACGATGTGACCTTTACTTTTATGTATATTATAAATTTGATAATTAAAGAATGTATTAGAATTATTTAATTATAACAAATCTTATATATTATATTTAATTAATTATATACTATATAAAATTCTATTTAATTTTAATTTGTCTTAAAAATAATTTTTAACGATTAGAAATTATAATATTTCACGATTAAAAATTTAATTTAATTTCAAACAATAACGATCTCACAATAATATTTCAAATTACATCATACCCGGAAAATACGAGTTTTTAATTAACAGACCACTTAACATTACATATAAACAAATTAAACTTTTTTACAAAAATTTTAAGTCAGAGTAAAAAAAAATGTTAATTTTAAAATGTTAAGTAGGAGTAAAAATTTTAATTTATAAATTTATATAAATTTTAAAAAATTATAAAAATATTGTATAAATTTTAAAATTAATAATTTTTAAAAAAAAAATAAAATTTTTAGATTTATTAAAATATAAAATTAAAAAAGAATTAAAATTTATAAAAGTAAAATTTAAAATTTAAATATTTTTTATAATTTAAAAAATTTTATTTTTTTTAAAAAAAAAAAAAAAAAAAAAAACTGAAACATAAAAGAAAAAAAAAAAAGAAAAAAAAAAAAAAAAAAAAAAAAAAAAAAAAAAAAAGGAAACGCCCCTTCCCAAGGCATGCCTTGGAAGGACGCGGTGTAAGGAGTGATGATCACGGAAGAGAGAGGGAGGAGAGAGAGGGGGTTTAAACCTGGGGGGTGGGGGGGTTGTAGGGTTTGGGGTGGGATCCCCACCCCAAACCCGGGATATCCCCGTTGGGAGGATATCCCAAACGGGGATATCCCAAACATGTTTGGGGATAAAGGGGGGATATCCCCCTTTATCCCTATCCAAACAGGCGCTAAAAAAATACGGTTTAAAAAACGGATTTGCCAATTATCGGATACACGATTTATATGAAAAATATACGTTCACCAATTAAAAATTCGGGATAAAAAATTCGGTATTAAATTAAACTTTTTCTCTAGATTTATGCTACTACCATCTACTAACAACAGGGGCAGAAACGAATTACCCATCATTAATCCCATAAAGCATCACCTAAACCTAAGTAATTAACCACTCTCCTTGGTTCTGACAATAGCAAGCAAATTAATGAATGTAACACAACTTAATTAGAGAGAAAGATGTTTTGTGTGAAAAACACCAACTATTACCATCTATTTACCATAGATATAAGAAAATTTGTTATAAAAGAATCAAAATTAGAAAAGGAGAAATGAAATTTGCAAGAGTGAACATGCAGATAATAGCAAATGTTAATTTCACTCACATAAACTATAAATTAGTACACAAACTCCCAAACTGCTTGGTGGCGAGGAAGACAGCGCGCGGACCGGGGGATTCCGATGGCGAGCGGCGCGCGGCCCGGGGGTTCCTACGGCGAGCGGCGCGCGGCGCAGATGGGTTCCGACGGCGAGCGGTGCGCGGAGCGGAGTGGGGTGGGGGAAGGCGAGGAGTCGGGGACGAGAATCGAGGGTAAAATTTTTTGCTGAGCTATGCTACCTATATATCATACATTCTATCATATTTTAAGGTCGGACGTGAACGTAAAATTTACTTTATTGTTGAATAGATAAAATATAAAGGGATAATTGCCTTGTGTACCCCTGAAATATGAAGAAATATCTGATTTACCCCTCTTATTTTTTTCTTTCCAATATACCCTTCATACGTTCCACCGTTATTAAAAATACCCCTACCGTTTCCCTTTGTTAAGTTAACTAGGGTTAAACTAGAGTTAAATAATAATCGGAGTTGAAAATTATCAGATATACCTATTTTGCCCCCGGGTTTAGGGTTTAAGATTTAGGGTTTAGAATTTTTTAGGGTTTTAGGGTTTAGGGTTTAGGGTTTTTTAGGGTTCTAGGGTTTAGGGTTTAGGGTTTTAGGGTTTAGGGTTTTTTAGGGTTTTAGGGTTTTAGGGTTTATGATTTTTTAGGGTTTTAGAGTTTAGGGTTTAGGGTTTTAGGGTTTAGGGGTTTAGGGTTTTAGGGTTTATGGTATATTTGAAAGGGCAAAATAGTAATTATACACAGATAACGGCAGTTTCAAACGATACACTAACAAAGTTTAACTTCAGGGATATTTTGGAAAGAAGTTGGAACGTAAGAAGGGTAGTTTTAATATTAGCCTTCTAAGAGGGGTAAATCTAAAAACAGAGAAATTTTTAGGGGTACGTAGGAAATTGCCCCAAATATAAAATATGAATCCTATTTGGAATTTACATTTAGTATTAATTATTTTTTTTAGGTCAGGAAGGACGTATAATTCGTTAAGTATTAATTCGATAGTATTGCTGCATATAGATACGGTTAAAAAAAATTATAAATCCTTCTAATATATAATTAATTTTAATAAAAATTTAATTTTCGCTAACCAAATAAGAGTGTACAAATAGCACTACTTCATAACATTAGATATATATATTTACAGTAGTGCTACGGGTACACCTTGTTAGGGGTGTACATCATACACCTCTAACAGGGATGGCTGGGATTAATACTCAGCTAATCCGTTTTTTTTCTCACATCCCTCTTCCTTCCTCCTTTTCCCCCCCTCTCTCTCTAAAACGCAGAACTTTCTCTTTAATAAATCCCGCTTTCCTCTACTCTCAAAAAATATTCGTATCATTTTCCTATATTTTTACTCAAATATTTTTATATAATTAGATTTTTAAAAAATCCTTCAAAATAATTTGAATAATATATAAAAATTATTTTAGCAACAGAAATATTTAAAAAATTGAAAATAATTTAAAATCTTAAAATAATTTTAATAATTCGATAGGACTTTTTTTTTTATAATTAGTAATGTAATAATTTTTTTTTTTACAAATAGTCTTATTAAATTTATATTTGCAAATTGGTATGGTCACACAAGTGTCATGTAGGCGCATGTGTTTAAGTTGATAAACACGGTAAATGATTTACAGTATTTCAGATTTTCTTCGTCTCTTATCTTTCTTTTCGTCTATCAAGCCCTCAAAAATTAATTCAAATACGAATTTTTCATTCCCATTTTGCTTCCTTCTTTTCTCCTTCTCTTCCGGTATATCACATCTTCAAAAAAATTACACTTTATCTCATCGTTTTTTTTCTCCTTTTCCATCAAATCTCGAAAAATTACTTCAAATATAAATTTTTTATTCCCGCTTTACCTTCTTCTCTTCGACTTCTCTTCACGTTCTCAAATTTCAAAATTTACTTTAAACACGATAAATGGTTCTATCAAATTTCATAAATTACTTTAAATATAGTAAATAGTTAGACATGATAATTATTCACCATGTCTTAAGAGTTAATATATGAAACACGATAAACTATTCACTGTGTTTGGACATGGAGATTTATTCATCGTGTTCAAATACAGGGAAAAATCGTGTTCCCTATCGCTTGTGCGGCGCTCACGTGACGCCCTGCTGCCGACGCGTGGCGCGCCTCTGCGCGGGAAACCGTGGTCAGCGCGCCCACGTGAGCGCCTGCGCCGCCGCCTGCGACCCCTACCAGGCACGCACCCCGAGGCAGCCCCAACCTGCTCCGTGGTCCCAGTCCACTGCACCGACCCATCCTACGCGGCCACGTGTCCCAAGGCAACCAATAGGAAAATGACACGTGGCATGCCACCCCTGTGCACCACGCGCCTGCCGCGCGCCCGTGCCAGCTCCGCCGCGTGCCCGAGCCCGCGCCACCGCGCTCCGCCTCTGCCCGAGCCCGCGTCGCCGCCGCTGCCCGCCGGCCGCCGGAACAGTGCCAAGTGCCTCGAAATCCGTGCACGTCATCCGGGCTCCGAAAATTATAAGTAAATAGTCCATTTCATCGTTTTCGCGCGCTGAATCCAAATCCGCTGTCCGTTTTGCCAAATTCCAACCCTGAAAATTGCCGAAGGCATCCGAAAAGGTGTTTTTTTGTCCAAACTTCGTGCCGAGTCCATTTTTAATATCCGCTTCGCGCGAAACTACTTCTAAACATCCGACAGGGTCCTCCGATCACTCACGTGATCCATTTTAAGCCCGAAGTCCATCACTTGTGTCCAAATTGTGCACAAACACCACCGACACACCACGTAGGCCTCCAGAAGCTGCCAATCAATCAGTAAACTCATCGTGGGGATCCGGGTCCTCACATCCTCCCCCACTAAAAGAAAGTTTCGTCCTCGAAACTAGCTCAATCCACTAGGAGTCACAAATACCATGGGTAGGTATCCATCAATAACGTCTCCAGCTCCCGAGACACCACTCACTCCCCGTGATTACTCCTCAACAACAACAACAGCAACAACCAGTACGGCATAGCCCGGTTGGGCAAACCTTTAATCTCACGAGCCAGAATTCGCAGCGGGCGTCCCTCGTACTCCAAACATTCCTAGATCTCAAATAGGGCGAGTAACTCACGGGCGAGGAATCCAAAAGGAAAATACTCCTGAGCTAAGACGTGAAAAACCGAAGGGGCTCCACAAAAAGGCTGGGGAAAAAGGAAATCGCCACTAGTGCAACACGCACCAAACCACATCCTGTGTCAACTCAACCAAGGCAACCCGAAGCATGCCCACACTATCATCCAATAAGGAAAAGAGCCCTAACAATGAGGGGTCCTCACTCGGTCACTCCCGAATCTTGACCATCGAGTGAACTACTCAGCCGCGGTCTATCATCCAAAGGAATCCTCAGGGACACAACCACAAGCCATGTTTGTCTCAACAGTCCACACAGCGCCCGCTGTGGAATCATCAAACTCAATCCCAGACAGCTCTCCTGCTCCAGGTATCTGCCATCACAGTGGCCTGTCGGGGTAATCCAGAATGCTCAACAATAATTCAACGGCAATTCCACAGTCACTAAAGGAGGCATCACTAAAACTCGCAGATCCCTCTCCCAACTCTGATAATACAAAAATCGGCGCTGGTATCAGTCTCATCATCCATTCGCCATGCTCTCCTGGCACTGCCAAGTCCAAGAAGCTCCTCACTTCAACAATAATTATCGATCTCGGCCAATTCCCAAATAGTATCCATATTGGCCGGATTTCCACCGCCGCCCCTACGGCTCGAACAATTTGACCCAAGAAGGTATGCTCTCAAAGCTAAAACTTGTATCTCAAAAACGTGGCATAGAGCTTCGTCCACACAGGCATGGTAGCACATCCACAAGTGCTCCTCGTGCTCCAAGTCGCTCTGGGAGTAAACCATAAAATTCCTGGAGAATCTTGTTACCAATCCATTCAAGTACAACTGGAGCACAATTCCTCAAATCATAAAAGCGGCAGGGCATTAATTGTCACGCCCCGGGGTCGATACTGCGACCCGGGCTCGCCAACAGATCCGCCGCCCATACGGGAATCCCCGTATAGACGTAGCGACTAACCTGCAAAAGAATCATCTACACTAGCAGATATCAGAGCTGAAATAGTAAAAGCTGAAATAAAAGATATAAAATACAACTGCAGCTCTAAAATAATACAGGCCAACCTCACCTCAAATACAGGAGTCTCTCTCAACTGCAGTAAAAGAAAGGTACAACTCGATACCTCACTACAAGAGTCACTCAACATAACACTCTCAGCAACTAGTAAGGGGTGCATCTACTCTCTCTCAGAGGATGACTGGAAGGGATCTATCTCGCGACTCCCTCACCTCGGTCAGATGGAGCAGAATCAACAACTGGAGCAACAGGAACCGGAGCAGAAGTCCCTGGAAAAAAAGACACCACGACGGGTGTGAGAACTACCTCCCACAGTAGTTCTCAGTGGGTGCCGCCAACAAGCCCGACGGTCTGCCCACTAAGTCTACTAGAGGCATAAAGTAACATATGCAGTGCTGTAAGGAAAGCTGGGAAAAGTAAACTCTACTGCTACTATGCCTCTATTTAAATGCTCAAAGAGTGGAACAAAAGAGATATGATGCTATAACCAACTCTCAACTCAGATCACCCAATCCAAACTGACTGCCATATCGAGTCCAGTCAAACCTGCGCCTACCTACTGCCGTACATCCCGGAGGACCGGACTTACGTAGGACGTCCGTGACTGCCAAAACTGGCTCAGCCAGAGGGACGGCGTCCATGACTGCCAAAACTGGCTCAGCCAGAGGGACACATGCATCGACAAGCCGCGATAGAAGTATCAGGCCCAACTCCGGAGTGGCACTCGAGGGGCGCGACCCCACCGAGCAAAGTATCCGCGCATCTCTGTCGAGCTCAAATGTGGCTCATGCAGGCTATGATCCAAATCACTGTCTCACTCCTAGCTGTAATCCACACTGTCACTAAGACATCTCCCATGATCCCAGATCCATCATCACTATCACTATCACAATGAGAACTGATCTACAGACTACTACTGACTCCACTTGGACCCCAGACGCGAGTGCAAATGCATCCCACAGCTACTAGACCTCCCAGCCCACAACTCGGGGAAAACGACTATGTCCAGAATGACAAAGGTAACAAGTGATGTGGGAAATCTAAAGCAATGAATAATCTAACCCAGGTTAAAATTTACTATAGTCCAACTGAGTATGATGTATATAAATGACAGGGGTGCTAAGTTAATTTCCAGGTTTTAAAGAGTTCATATGTTGCAAGAGTTATAATGAAGTCATCAAATTTGGCAACTAGCAACTGTGGTTATAAACATACAATTTTCACATAATATAGAGATCATTTACTTGCATGCATGCAACTATAGTCATAGAATTAGAGCACAGTCCGTAGATTTTGAAAGCAAGATCACCCACCTGAACACGCTAACTATCCGGGTTATACAGATAAAAAGTCCAGAAACAGCCAAATCACCGTATCTGCTAAGCTAGAAGCACAGTAGCGGTGCTCACAATGCCCTCGGTACAATCACAATCCAAAATAACACTTAAAACTACACAATTTGCAAGTCCCAAAAATTCTGCGTGAACAGTCCCAAGAACACGAATTTTCCACCTGAAAATCATTTTCCAAAAATTCTGATAAAAATATGACGGCGATCCTCGCGAAGTGTAGATGTCGATAGGCTCTTGAATCGTCGAAATCCGATGTCCGGATGGGGAGATAAAAATCTGCGAAGTGTATGCTGTCCAAAAATTCAAACAGTCACAAAGGGGTATTAGAATGTACCCAAAACCCCAGGAAAAGCTCCTTTCCAGAAAAAGTTCCCAACGTAGATTTACCTCTTGTCAAAGCGCTGCCGAAGAAATCGTCCAAAAATAACGTCGGGGTAGCCCGGTAGACCTCCCAGACCAAACTGCGACGAAGATGGGCCTCCAATAGCATAACGTCGCTCCGCACCACGATGCAGGAAACGCTGTCGTCGCGGCCTCCAAAAATTCCGAGATTTCACCAGAAAATGCATAAGAGGGAGAGGAAGAATTTTTGTTAAGGGCACTCAGGCAGAAAACCTCAGGAAAAGCTTCAAAAGGGATGCCAAAGAAGCAAATTTATAGGCCTCTCCCGAAATCAGCCCAAAAAAGCAAGTCAAACAAATTTCGGGCCCACTTTCGGGCGCCCGAAAACTTTCGGGCGCAAACAGTGTTGGGCCCGGGCCCAACACTGTTCACGCCCGAATCCGTCCCGTGCCGCCACGTGTCCGCCGAACAGGAAACACCGGTGCAGGGCCACTCAGCGACTGCCACGTATCCCGCCGAACAGGAAACACCGGTGCGGGACCACTCAGTGACTGCCACGTGTCCACCCAGCCAACACAGTAAGGCGGTTGCGCCCGCCAATGAAGCGGGCGCCACGTGTCCACGGCTGACCCGCCGCCGGTCGCCGGCAGCGAGCGCGCGCCCCACGTGCGCACGCAGCCCAAGGCACCTACCGCGCGCCCCGTGCACCGCACATGCTGCGCCCGCAAATCAGGGAGTGACACGTGTCCCCTGCACCCGGTCCACGCCTTCCGCAGGAATTTCGTGGACCGCGCCGCGTGCACCGACCAACCGGAGGCTGCCACGTGTCCACCCCTGGTCCACCGTGCACCCGCGCAATTTCCATGGACTGCGCCTGCCGCGCCGGCCCAATCGGAGGCGCCACGTGGCCAGCGCCCGGTGCACGCTTCCGCGGTGGACCGCGCGGCTGCGCCTCCGCCCGCCGCGCGCTCCGCCGCCAGCCGCCGCCGCCGCCGCCTCTCCGGCCGCCGGAACAGTACCGCCGAACCTCGAAATCCGCATTTTTCTCCTCCGGGCTCCGAAAAAATACAAATAAATAGTCCATCTTGACCGTTTTCGCGTGCTGAATCCAAATCCACTATCCGTTTGGCCTAATTCCACTTCTAAAATTTCCCAAAAATTTCCGAAAAAGTAAACTTGATCTATTTTTCTTGCCGGGTCAATTTCTTGGTTCCAGTAAGCGCACAACAATCTCATCACCCAATATGGGTTTATGATAAGAAATCTTGCTCCAATTACACCAGGAATTCATTTCTTGGGCCCGACACGCGCACAAAACATTCCAGAAGACACTAATCCAACAATAACTCTTAAGTGGGAATTCGGGTCCTCACATCCTCCCCCACTAAAAGGAAGTTTCGTCCTCGAAACAAAGAAAGCAAAACAGGCGCACCTCAACCGGAAGTCTTGAACAAAAAGGGGGGGTAGGCATCTCTCATTTCTGTCTTCAGCTCCGAAGTAGCCTCACGCTCCTCGTGATTGCTCCATAAGACCTTCACATACGGAATGGCCCGGTTGCGCAATTCCCTCACCTCACGAGCAAGAATCCGCAACGGCGCTCCTCATAAACCAGGTCCTCGCCGATATCCAAAGATGCGAAGTCAAACACATGTGACGGATCAAACACATATCTCCTCAGAGCTGAGACGTGGAAGATATCACACTGGCCAAACGGGGAGGAAGAGCAACTCTATAAGCCACAGGGCCTACCCTCTCAAGTACCTCAAAGGGTCCAATAAAGCGGGGACTAAGCTTCCCACGCACTCTAAATCTCCGGACCCCTTTCGAGGGCGAAACCTTCAGGAAGACATGGTCACCAATCTGAAACTCTAGGTCTCGCCGCCGAGTATCTGCATAGCTCCGCTGACGACTCTGGGCTGTCTCAAGGTGTCGGCGAATAACTCTGACTTTCTCCTCTGCCTCCAGCAGTAAATCTGGCCCCATCGTCCTCCTCTCACCCACGTCACTCCAATACAGGGGCGACCGACACTTGCGTTCATACAATGCCTCAAACGGAGCCATCTGAATGCTCGCTTGATAGCAGTTGTTGTACGCAAACTCAACCAAGGATAAGTGTCGGTGCCACCCTCCTCCAAAATCCGTAACGCACACTCTCAACATATCCTCAAGGGTCTGAATAGTGCGCTCGGACTGGCCATCAGTCTGTGGGTGGAATGCAGTGCTAAATCTGAGCTGAGTCCCCAAGGCTGACTGTAAGCTCCCCCAGAACTGTGACACAAACCCCGGGTCTCGATCTGAAACAATCGACGCTGGTACACCGTGCAGCCTCACTATCTCGTCCAAATATAACTGTGCCAGACGCTCCAAAAACCAAGTCATCTGAACAGGCAAGAAGTGTGCAGACTTGGTGAGTCTATCACAATAACCCAAACCGCGTCGGCCTCCACTCTGCGCCCTCGGCAGCCCAGTCACAAAATCCATGGTGATGTGGTCCCACTTCCACTCGGGAATTGGAAGACTCTGTAACTTGCCAGCAGGAACACGGTGCTCTGCCTTCACTTGCTGGCAAGTTAAACAATGAGCTACAAATCTTCCAATGTCCCGCTTCATTCCGGACCACCAAAAATGTGCCTTGAGGTCCTTATACATCTTAGTACCACCAGGATGAATGGTATAAGGTGTATAATGGGCCTCCCTCAAAATCTGATCTCTGATCTCTGGATCCATAGGCACACACTCGGTCCCTGTACCGCAGTACTCCCGAGCTATCCACTGAAAAATCCCTCTCTGATCTACCTGAATCTGTGATCTGATCCTCGTCCAAGTGGGGGTCCTCACTCTGTGTCTCCCTGATCCTGTCCAACAGAGTGGGCTGCAAGACCATAGACATAAGTCTAGCAGAGACCCCAGGGGATACAACCTCAATCTGAAGTCGCCTCATCTGCTCAATCAGCGGTGCCTGCTGTGTGATCAACATGCTCAAGCTCTGCACTGACCTCCGCTCAAAGCATCTGCCACAACATTGGCCTTGCCGGGATGATAAAGAATACTCACATCATAATCCTTTAACAACTCCAACCACCGGCGTTGCCTCAAATTCAGCTCCTTTTGTGTAAACAGATACTTTAAGCTCTTATGATCAGTATAGATCTCACAATGCTCACCGTAGAGGTAATGCCGCCACAGCTTCAAAGCAAACCACAGCTGCAAGCTCCAAATCATGAGTAGGGTAATTCTTCTCATAATCCTTTAATTGTCGTGAAGCATAAGCAATTACCCTACCATGCTGCATCAAAACACATCCCAACCACTGTGAGAGGCATCACTGTAAATCACGAATCCATCTCCCATCACTGCAGTGCAAGAACTGGTGCTGAGATCAATCTCCTCTTCAGCTCCTCAAAACTCTGCTGACACAGCTCGGTCCAAACAAACTTCGTCCCCTTCCTGTCAGACTGGTCAGGGGAGTAGAGAGCTTCGCAAAGCCCTCCACAAACCGACGGTAGTAGCCTGCCAGCCAAGAAACTCCGTACCTCAGTAACCGTCGTCGGTCTCGGCCAATCCCGAACTGTATCAATCTTCGTCGGGTCCACTGCCACTCCAGCGGCTGAATAATGTGGCCCAAGAAGCAACCTCCCGAAGCCAAAACTCGCACTTTTTAAGCTTGGCATACAGCTTCTTCTCACGCAGAAGCTGCAGCACTATCCTCAAGTGCTCCTCGTGCTCCACATCGCTCCGGGAGTAGATCAGAATGTCATCATAAATACAACCACAAACCGGTCCAAGTACGGCTGGAAATACCCGGTTCATCAATCCATGAATGCAGCAGGGGCATTAGTCAAACCAAAAGGCATAACTGTAAACTCATAATGCCCATACCGGGATCTAAAAGCCGTCTTGGGGATGTCCTCGGCCCTCACCCTCAGCTGGTGGTAACCTGACTGAAA
>JAQOTM010000162.1:277042-333486 GCA_029168755.2 Tillandsia fasciculata
CCCGTACCTTCGTCCCCTGCTGGTGAATCCTCCAGTTGTAACCGTGACCCCGGCATCCCTATTGCTCGGTACTGGGGACCACCCCGTCTGGGTTGACGGAGCTCTTACACCGGCAGAGCAGCGTGGAGGTGGTGACTTGTTGAAAGGTTCCGCAAATTTGACCCGCCCCATTTTCGGGGCAGAAATACTGAGCCGTGGGAGGCAGAGTCGTGGATCACGGCAATGGAGCGACGTTTTGAGACGTTGTTTATCGAGGAGCGATATCAGGTGATATTGGCGACAAACTTTTTGGAACACAACGCCGAGCTTGGTGGCGGCGTGTTCCGAAGCCGGTCCGCCTGGGGCTCAGCTCTTGGCCTGGGCGGAGTTCCGCAATCTCCTTCTCGGGGCTTTCTTCCGAAAGCGTCCGGCAGAGGTTGGAGGAGCAGTTGAGAAACCTTCGCCAAGGAGATCGGCCCGTACATGAGTACATTGCCATTTTCAATCAATTGTTGGCATGTGTACCGAACGTGGCCGGGACGAGGCGCACCGATCTACATGTTCGAGCGAGGGTTTGCGCCGTGGCCTTTTTCAATTGGTTCGCTCGCGTAGGTTGCAGACCTTGGAGGCCTCGATGGAGCAGGCACTCTACGTTGAGTGCGGGGAGGTAGTGATGGGGAGGTAGCTCAGCTCCCGTAGTGATCCGGGGGCGAAGCGACCGCACCGGGAGGTTGGGGGACAATCAGTTCGTGGAGGCCGCCACGACCCACGCCGCAGCGCAGTTCCCCGGCCAAGGACGGTCCGAGCGACGAGGGCCTGGTGGATCCCAGAAGCAGGCAACAGCAGCAAAGATCACAGTCGTCGCAGCGTGGGTCGCAGCGCAGCATCAGCGACAGCGGCAGTCTCAACAGCACCCCGACAACCAGAGCCCCCGGCAATTGTATTTTCTGCGGAGGTCTGCATTTTCCAACACCTGCGACCAGCGGTGGGGTCGCTGCTATAGATGTGGACAGCCCGGGCACATTCAAGCTTCGTGCCCCTTTTCGCCCCCACCCCCCTCTTCAGCATCTGCCTCCATCTTCATCGCAGCAGCGGTCGACGGCTCAGCGGCCATATGCTCCAGCGAGCAGGCCATCTTCTTCCTATCCCACGGATTATCGCCCTCCAGCTCAGAGTGGGCGAGTGTATGCTGCGCAGGTAGAGGACTCTTCGGCAGCAGATCATGTGGTGGCAGGTATCACCTTACTTTCTGGCATTAGGACTCGTACATTATTTGATACTGGAGCATCGCATTCTTTTATTAGTAAATCATTTGCATCATTACATGGGATAGAGGTAGGACCTTTACCACGTGCACGAGAGGTTCAGATTCCCGATCACACTTTGCACGTGGAGGAGTGCTGTTGGTCCTGCCCGATGCAAATCGAGTCCTGGATTATGCCAGCAGACCTGTTGGTCTTGAGACAGCTGAAGGACTTTGATGTGGTTCTCGGGATGGACTGGCTGGCTCGGTATTTGCGACTATTGATTGTGCCGCAAGGACTGTCACTTTTAGAGAGCCAGGCCAGGAGATGTTGGTATACCGGGGATGTCAGAGTGCTTTCTTTGCCTCTATGGTTTCGACTTCCCGAGCGAGGCAGATGATCCATCGAGGATGTGTAGCCTTTTTGGCTAGTGTTGTTGAGGGCCTACGGCGGCACCGGAACTCGGGGATATCCCTATTGTCCGCGAGTTTCCGGATGTTTTTCCACCTGAGCTGACTAGCATGCCGCCAGATAGGGAGATTGAGTTTGTGATTGACGTAGTTCCAGGAACTGCGCCAATCTCAAAGGCTCCTTACCGGATGGCACCGGCTGAGCTGCGAGAGCTTAAGGCGCAACTCCAAGATTTGATGGATAAGGGCTTTATTAGGCCGAGTGTGTCGCCTTGGGGAGCGCCGGTGCTATTCGTGAAGAAGAAAGATGGGTCACTTCGACTGTGTGTGGACTATAGGGAATTAAACAAAGTGACCATCAAGAACAAGTACCCTTTGCCGCGCATTGATGATCTTTTTGATCAGCTGCAAGGGTCTTGTGTCTTCTCTAAGATAGATCTGCAATCCGGTTACCACCAGTTGAAGGTGAAGGCCGAGGATATTCCGAAAACGGCATTTAGATCACGGTACGGGCATTATGAGTTTACAGTTATGCCTTTTGGGCTAACTAATGCCCCTGCCGCATTCATGGATTTAATGAACCGAATCTTCCGACCATACTTGGATCGATTCGTAGTAGTGTTCATTGATGATATCTTGATCTACTCCCGAAGTGATATTGAGCATGAGGAGCACTTAAAGATTGTGCTGCAACTTCTGCGAGAGAAGAAGTTGTATGCCAAGCTGGCAAAGTGCGAGTTTTGGCTTCGGGAGGTAGTCTTCTTGGGCCATGTGATTTCTGCCGCAGGAGTGGCAGTAGACCCAGCAAAGATTGAGGCAGTCCGTGATTGGCCCCGACCGACGACGGTTTCTGAGGTACGTAGCTTTATGGGTTTAGCTGGGTATTACCGTCGGTTTGTGGAAGGCTTTGCGAAGCTTTCCACACCCCTCACTCGCTTGACGCGTAAAGGAGTGAAGTTTATTTGGAGTGAGGATTGTCAGAAAAGTTTTGAGGAGCTAAAGACTAGATTGATGACCGCTCCTATCCTTTCCCTTCCTGTTATGGGGAAAGGATATGTGATCTACAGCGACGCATCACACAGTGGACTTGGTTGTGTGTTGATGCAAGAAGGGAGGGTAATTGCTTATGCATCAAGGCAACTCAAAGATTACGAGAAGAATTACCCTACCCATGACTTGGAGCTTGCTGCTGTAGTGTTTGCACTAAAGCTTTGGCGTCATTACCTTTATGGAGAGCACTGTGAAATCTACACCGACCACAAGAGCCTAAAGTACCTGTTCACGCAGAAGGAGCTGAATTTGAGGCAACGTAGGTGGTTAGAGCTATTAAAGGATTATGATGTGAATATTCTCTACCACCCAGGAAAAGCTAATGTGGTCGCTGACGCCTTGAGTAGGAGAGCGGTGCAAAGTTTGTCTATGATGATCACAGACCAGGCACCGCTATTAGAAGAGATGAGACGGCTCGAGATAGAAGTTGTGTCCCCTGGGGTCTCTGCTAGACTGACATCTTTAGTCGTGCAGCCCACGCTGCTAGACTGGATCAAGGAAAAACAGAGTGAGGACCCCCACTTGACCAGGATTAGAGATCAAATTCCGAGTAATCAGTCTGGGGACTTTTCGGTAGATGCCTCGGGAGTACTGAGGTACAGGAACCGAGCATGTGTGCCAGCGGATGCAGAGATCCGAGAGCAGATATTGCGAGAGGCCCATTATACACCTTATACCCTACATCCTGGTGGGACTAAGATGTATAAGGACCTCAAGGCACATTTCTGGTGGAAAGGCATGAAAAGGGATGTCGGGAGATTTGTGGCTCAATGTTTAACTTGTCAGCAGGTAAAAGCTGAGCATCGAGTGCCAGCTGGCAAGTTACAGAGTCTCCCAATTCCCCAGTGGAAATGGGACCACATTACGATGGATTTCGTGGTCGGACTTCCTAGGGCACAAGGAGGAGCAGACGCTATCTGGGTAGTCGTGGATCGACTTACCAAGTCGGCGCACTTTCTGCCCATGCAGACTACGTGGCCACTTGACCGGCTAGCCCAGTTATATCTGGATGAGATAGTAAGATTACATGGAGTACCAGCCTCCATAGTATCAGACAGAGACCCGAGATTTGTTTCGCATTTCTGGAAAAGTTTGCAAACGGCCTTGGGGACTGAACTCAGGTTCAGTACAGCTTTTCATCCGCAGACGGATGGGCAATCTGAGCGGACGATACAAATCCTGGAGGACATGTTGAGGGCTTGCGTCCTGGATTTCGGCGGAGGGTGGATTCGACACTTATCTTTAGCTGAGTTCGCGTACAACAATAGCTTTCAAGCGAGCATTCAGATGGCTCCGTTTGAAGCATTGTATGGACGCAAGTGTCGATCACCGCTTTATTGGAGTGACGTGGGCGAAAGGCGAACCTTGGGACCAGATGTCTTGATAGAGGCAGAAGAGAAGGTCCGAGTGATTCGAAAGCATCTTCAGACCGCCCAAAGCCGACAAAGGAGCTATGCCGATGTTCGGCGACGAGACTTAGAATTTCAGGTTGGGGATCATGTATTCCTAAAAGTCTCGCCGTCCAAAGGAATTAGGAGATTCGGCATTCGTGGGAAGCTTAGCCCCCGATACATTGGACCCTTTGAGATATTGGAGCGTATCGGGCCAGTTGCCTACCGACTTGCACTTCCTCCGAAGCTTGCTGGTGTCCATAATGTATTCCATGTCTCTACTTTGAGGAAGTATGTCTACGACCCATCGCACGTCATCGACTTCACACCGCTGGAGATCAGCAAGGATTTGAGGTATGAGGAGCGCCCACTGCGAATTCTGGATCGAGAGGTGAGAGAATTGCGCAATCGGGCCATTCCCTATGTGAAAATCCAATGGAGCAATCATGACGAGCGCGAGGCTACATGGGAACTTGAGTCGGAGATGAGGGATGCCCACCCCTACTTATTCGAGACATCGGACTGAGGATTGTTGTTGAGTCTCATTTCGAGGACGAAACTCTTTTTAGTGGGGGAGGATGTGATGATCCGGACTCCCGCAGGAACTGTGTAACATTAAACAGTAACTGCGGGGAGCTTGTACAGTGCAACGGAGCCTGTAGAAACGAAATTGGATATTTTTAAAAGACTCTGCGCGAAAATCGGAGCAAACGGAATTTCCGGGAGCTTTTTTGCAAAATTTCGGTTGAGAATTTGGCAAAACGGACGGCGAAATCGGACTCAGCGCGCGAAAACGGTCGAAATGGTATATTCGCTTTATTTTTCGGCTTTCAGGTACTGTTCATGCCGGAACAGTAACCGCCGGCCGGAATTACTGTTCCGGCCGGCGGCGGCCGTCGGCGAGCGGCGGCGGGCGGCGGCGCACGGCGGCGGGCAGCGGCGCAGCGGCGGGGCAGCGGCGGAGCGCGGAGGAAAGCGGCGCGGGCAGGCGCGGGCAGGCGCGGGCAGGGCTCGGGTGCGCGGTCCATGGGCCAGGCGTGCACCAGGAGCACCGAGGGTTCCAGCTGCCACGTGGCAGCTTCTCATTGGTGGTCAGCTTCTAGAAGCCCGTGGGACGGTGACACGTGGCATGCTCCTATAGGCCGACAACCTTCCGGAAGACCCGGAGCACGGGGCAGACACACGCCCCACGTGGACACGTGGCGCCTTTCCATTGGCCCTGCACCGGCTGTTTCCTGTTCGGGCGACACGTGGCGCTTCCTGGTTGGCTCGTTTCGGTGTTTCGTGTTTGGATCTGGATTCCGTGAGGGAATATCCCTTTTGGCCCACTATATAAGAGCCCCTCACCCCCCCTCTCATTCCACCTCGATTTGCGTGCCAAGAGAGAGAATCAGAGAAAACTCTGAATACGAAAGTTGTTCCTCTCTCTCTCCTCTTTCTCTCTCTAGAATCTCAGAATTTCTGGAGTTACAGATAGTGAGATATCTGCGACGCGGCGCACTGCGACAATTTTCTTTTTAGGCCCATTTCCCGTCGCAGTTCCGTCGAAAATTCACTGCGGGCTAACCAGGTGGAATTTTTGGACGATTTCTGCGACAGCGCGACCGTAAGAGGTAGGGCTTCGATTTCCGTATTGATCATTTTGCTCCGTTTCGTACTTTTGGCACAGTTTTTAGGTCCTCTTTGACCCCCCTTTTTACTGTGATGTTTTTTGGACAGCACCGACTTCTCCGATTTTTATCTTGACGTAGGAGCGTCAGAACGAGGCGTTTTAAGAGTCGATTTTGATCTACTCTTCGCGAGGAACGCAACCGTGATTTTTCTGGGATTTTAGGAGCTCATTTTAGAGGTGAAAAATTCCTCTTTTCCCGTGCTGTCTGAAAAACAGCAAATATTGTACTTTTTAGGAGTTATTTTGACCAGCTGTGCGCTGATTCGCAGGGTTTGAGGACTGTGGACAACCAGGAGACTACCTGGGGTGTTGTTTGAGCTGTTCGAGGTGGGCGGTTGTTGCTTACCTCATTTTTGACAAGCTCACTGGGATTACTAGAAATCCCCTAAAATATGACAATTAACGAGAACAATTGGGACAAAGTAACATGATTATTGATGAGAACTATTGGGACTACTAACAGGACTACTAACAGGACTACTAACAGGACAACTAACAGGACAATTAATGAGAACCATTGGGACAAATTAATATGACAAATGACAAGGACCGCTGGGATAAACTCCCCTAAAAATTAATGTAACCCCACAAATGATATGATAACTTACATTGGGACACTGTGATTGAGACAAAGGCTACGATCTCGCGTGCAAATGACTTTTATTCAGTAAATCAATTGTTTTAAACCTTTGACACTATTTTACAACTTTTAAAAATAAAGACAGTTGCATGCATGCCCGGACATCAGGTAAGGCCACTATTCATTGCTACACTATCATATTGGGATTTGAACATGTTTCATTGTTGTCCTTTACATTCATATGTTGTTGCTCAAGCGGGAGCAGGGGTTTGGGATAGTGTAGCCAAGGTGTGCTTTCTCGGACCCAGCCGTGTGTGCCGGTCTGATACTTATGTTGGGATGCGAGCCGTGTGAGCCGATCCCGCGGTTTCGAGCCGTGTGTGCAGATTCCGCTGAGCAGGCAATACCAGTTGTTACTGGTGACTAGATTGGGTTTATTTGGTCAGATACTATTTCTGATGCATGCATACAGTTTTGACAGCATAATAGTGATAGTTTTCCTGTTTCAGCATCTTTTATATCTACCACTTCCCCTTTTTGACTCTAGTAGTCCTAGTGGGTGCGTCAGAGTTGAGGTTTTACCCACTAGGGGAGGCTGCTGGTTTATCTGGTAGTTCTCACCCCCATTATTGTTTTCTGTTTCTTTCTTCTCCTTTATTTTGCAGAGTCATCTGCAGGAGCTGCTAGGCCATCGGCAGCTGATCGAGGTAAGGGGATCGCTGAATAGATAGATCTCCTGTGAGGCTGAGGGCTATTAGACCGATATTCTCCTTTTATTTTGGGTCTGGCTTCCGCCAGTGGGTTGTATTATTTTCAGTGAGCTGGGAGATTATTGTACATATTACAGGGGTATTTGTAGTTCCAGTCTGAGATACTATGTGGTTCTTCTATTTCAGCTCTGTATTATGCTCTTTTATTGTTAGATCACATCTGAGCAGGTTACCAGCGCTTCGTGTACGCGGAAAATTCCGTGTGCACGGCGGATCTGTAGACGAGCCCGGGTTCCGGGGCGTGACAACAACAGCTATCAGGCGAGCATCCGGATGGCTCCGTTTGAAGCGTTGTATGGACGCAAGTGTCGGTCTCCCTTATATTGGAGTGACGTGGGTGAGAGGAGGACTTTGGGACCGGAGTTACTTTTGGAGGCAGAGGAAAAAGTCAGGATTATTCGCCGGCATCTTGAGACAGCCCAGAGTCGTCAGAAGAGCTACGCAGATACTCGACGGCGAGACCTGGAGTTTCAGGTTGGTGATCATGTCTTCTTGAAGGTCTCGCCCTCGAAAGGGGTCCGGAGATTTGGAGTACGGGGAAAGCTCAGTCCCCGCTTTATTGGACCCTTTGAGGTACTTGACAGAGTTGGTCCTGTGGCATACAGAGTTGCCTTACCCCCGCGCCTGGCCGGAGTTCATGATGTCTTCCACGTCTCAGCTCTGAGGAGGTATGTTTTTGACCCGTCGCACGTGATTGACTTCACTTCGTTGGAGATCGGCGAGGACTTGGTCTACGAGGAGCGCCCGTTGCGGATTCTTGCTCGTGAGGTGAGGGAATTGCGCAATCGGGCCATTCCTTATGTGAAGATCCTGTGGAGCAATCATGAGGAGCGAGAGGCTACATGGGAGCTGGAGACAGAGATGAGAGATGCCTACCCCTTCTTGTTCGAGGCCGCAGTTTGAGGTACGTCTGCTTTGTTTATCTTTGTTTCGGGGACGAAATTTTTTTTAGTGGGGGAGGGTGTAGAACCCCGAACCCCCATGCAGCTTTTTCCCGTGAATCCACTGTATATACACCTGTTGATGGTGTATCTGGCCCATAGTGCATCGAAGGGATGCCACAGATGGACCCTGTGAGCTTTGGTTAGCTGTTTTGGCCTTCGGCTGCTTTTGCCGAATTTCAGAAAAGAATTTAGGCCAAACGGAGGATGGATTTGGATTCAGCGCGGAAAAACACTTGAGATTGGCTTTTTGTTTGCCCAATTCTGTGTCCGGATGTCCAAAAGCGGACTCCCGGAAGTTTTGGCAGTTTTTGGCACTTGCGGGAGCCTCCGGCAAATTTTGGAGGCGGAATTTGGCAAAACGGACCTCGTTTTTGGAATCAGCGCGCGAAAACGGTCAAGATGGGCTATTTACTTGTCGTTTTTGAGCCTGCGGGTACTGTTCACGCCGGAACAGTGTTTCCGGCGATCGCCGGCGGCGTCCGGCGGCGGCGGGCAGCGCCGGCGGGCGGCGGCGCGGCCTCGGGCAGGCGGCAGGCGGCGGCACGCGGCGCGGGCAGGGCGCGGGCAGGCGCCAGGGCGCGCGGTCAGGTGCGCGGTCCACCGCGGGGGTCGTGCACCAGGGCGGTGCCACGTGGCGTTGTTCGGTTGGTTGGTTCACGGCGCGCGGTCCACTGACTTGGCGGGGTGTACGGTGGACCGAGGGGTGCCCACGTGGCGGCTCGGGATTGGCGGGTCTTGGTGCACGCGGTCCACGCGAGCGGTGGAGACGGTGACCGGGGCAGGTGGCCGTACGACCCGGGTCAGCCGGCGACGTGCGCGGTGCACGGCGCACCGTGCGCGGTGCACGGCGCACCGTGCGCGGTGCACGGCCTGTCGGGGCCACGTGGCGCGCCACCGTTGGCTGGCGCAGGTGCGCCGGGTGCAGCGGGGTCCGTTGGCTTGTTGGGCTGGGCTACGTGGCCGGCCGAGAGGATTTCGGGCGTGAACAGTAACGGGCCGGCCCGTTACTGTAGCAGCCCGAAATCTGGTGAGCGCCCGAAAGTTGGGACATGTTGGGTATTTCTTCAATTGTTCTTTCAGCCTATAAAAGCCACCAGCCCGAGCCTCCTTCTTTCTTTTTTTTCTCCCAACCTGTGCAAGATCTCTCCGAGCTCCCTTAATCAAAGTTTTTCATCTCTTGTGCTTGATCTCCCTGCCAAGTTTCAAGAGTTTTGGAGGCACGAATCCCGAGGTTCCCCATTTTACGGTGCGGCGCGACGTTGCTTTCTAGTGTTCTTCTTCGGCGCAGCGATAGTATTTTTGCTCCCCTGGGCTACCCCGACATCATTTTCCTGTGATTCTTGCACCAGTAGACTCCTAAGAGGTAGGACTTCATCTTTCGTTTTGGTCGCGCTTTCCCGTTTCGAGGTTTTGGCACGGATCCCGAGGCAAACAGTGACCCCTTTTTCTGTGTGGATTTTCTTGACAGCAGCGGAGTATTTCGGCCATATCTTTGCGCACGAGCGTCTGACGGAAACGAGCTTATACAACTTTTTCATCTACGGATCGCAAGGAACGCGCTCGTATTTTTAGTGGATTTTTGTGAATTTTATTTCGAGGTGAAATTACTGTTTTCTCAGTGAACAGTAATCTGTCCTTAATACAGATTTTAGTGTGAGTGTGCCCCCTTGCCGAATTTTTATCTTGATGTACAGAACTCGGATTTGGGCGTGCAAGGTACCGTTGCGAAGCTATCGACGCGAGGATCGCCGTGATATTTTTATTGGAATTTTCTGGGCATTTTCTGCAGGTGATAATTTAGCAGTTCAGAATTCGAGGTTGTATGTGATTATTAGTGCTATAATTGGGAGCCTAAGTGTAATTAGTGAGCTTTGTACTGTACCAGGATTATTTCGGGTGTGCTGAAATTGTGGAGGCAAGGATTTGGAGTTTTGGTATTTTCTAGCTGTACGGACTTGGACAGTTGCACTTCAGGTGGGTGGTTGTTGTACTCCTCTCTTTGTATGCCCACTAGGAATATCAGAGTACCCTTGCTTTGACAATGCCAAATGTGTTGATTGGTAGACTTGCATGCTCTAGGAAATTGATTATTGGTTATCGGATCTCTAATAAATTATTGTTAGATTAATCGCTTATTGATTCTGGAACTTTATACTTGGAGACAAATAGAAATAGAGGACTGCAAAACTGATGTTTGTTCATGTGAGACGGTCACCCTAGCTTATATCACTTCAAACTGTTTATACTTGGAAATTGGACAAAATATTGGAACACTGCATGATTAAATTGGTCACATAATTATTGTCATCTTTTACTGCTACACTATTTTGGGACTTGACTTAGGAGAAACCATGCTTTTGCTCTTTTCTTCTTCCATTGTTGATACTTGCGGCTTAGTCGCTCAGGTTCGAGCGTATGTTGGACAGTGTAGGCAGGTATTGGGGATTTGGGACAGGTTAGGGGTATGGCAGGGTGTTGCGGCGACCACGGATCTTGGGTGGTTGACCGGTTTGTACTATTGCATCAGATTGGGTGTTTTGGGGATCGGGCTTTCTTTAGTGGAGGGTTGTTCCCACTTCGTGAGTCTCGATCCAGTCCTGCTATTATGAGACAGTGGTTACAGAGATGCTTGATACTGTGATATTTTACTCGTGTGGGTCGCTCCCCTCGAGTGCCACTCCGGAGTAGGCTTTCCACGGTGCAGAGCGCCGGGCACCAGGCTGGGTTCTTGAGTTTGATAGCAGAGCAGGCAGTGCCAGTGTTCACTGGCGGTCAGATTGGGTCCTTTGGACAGGCTTCTTTACTGCTGCTTTCCTTTTTCCACCAGTGTTGAGTTATCATGTAGAGGCATATTAGGGATAGCATTTCATTAGTCGCTTCATTTATCTGCATCCCCTTTTCTCTTCTTTCCCCTTTTGCCTCTGAGCACCTGGTGGGCATATCTGAGCTGAGGCTTTACCCACTAGGGGAGGCTACTGTTTATAGTAGTACTTACCCCCATTGTTTTGCTTGTTTCTTTCTCTTCCCTTGTTTTGCAGAGTCCTCAGTGGGAGTTGCTGGGCCGTCAGCAACTGATCGAGGTAAGCGAATTGCGGACTAGATAGAGAGCCACCGAGGGTCGTAGCTGGAGATTTTGGGTACCAGGACTTCTCAGACAGTGTTTTGTATTTCTTTTTGGGGACTGGCTTCCGCCAGCTGTTTGTATTATAGTTGTGAGCTGGGAGAGACATCTGTATTTTTATTTTACTGTTGTACCTTTTACTTCCAGCATCTGTCTGAGATACAGTAGTTTTACTTTAGCTCTGATTATTATGCTCTTTTATTATTGTTTCTTATCTGAGCAGGTTACCGACGCTTCGTGTATGTGGGAAATACCGCATGCACGGCGGATCTGTAGACGGGCCCGGGTTCTGGTTTACACCCGGGGCGTGACATTGGCAGTCACGGACGCCGTCCCTCTGGCTGAGCCAGTTTTAGCAGTCACGGACGTCCTACGTAAGTCCGGTTCTCCGGGATGTACGGCAGTAGGTAGGTGCAGGTTTGACTGGACCCGATGTGGCAGTCAGTTTGGATTGGGTGATCTGAGTTGAGAGTTAGTTATAGCATCATATATCTTTTGTTCCACTCTTTGAACATTTAGATAGAGGCATAGTAGCAGTAGAGTTTACTTTTCCCAGCTTTCCTTACAGCACTGCATATGTTACTTTATGCCTCTAGTAGACTTAGTGGGCAGACCGTCGGGCTTGTTGGCGGCACCCACTGAGAACTACTGTGGGAGGTAGTTCTCACACCCGTCGTGGTGTCTTTTTTCCCAGGGACTTCTGCTCCGGTTCCTGCTGCTCCAGTTGTTGATTCTGCTCTATCTGACCGAGGTGAAGGAGTCGCGAGATAGATCCCTTCCAGTCATCCTCTGAGAGAGAGTAGATGCACCCCTTACTAGTTGCTGAGAGTGTTATGTTGAGTGACTCTTGTAGTGAGGTATCGAGTTGTACCTTTCTTTTACTGCAGTTGAGAGAGACTCCTGTATTTGAGGTGAGGTTGGCCTGTATTATTTTAGAGCTGTAGTTGTATTTTATATCTTTTATTTCATCTTTTACTATTTCAGCTCTGATATCTGCTAGTGTAGATGATTCTTTTGCAGGTTAGTCGCTACGTCTATACGGGGATTCCCGTATGGGCGGCGGATCTGTTGGCGAGCCCGGGTCGCAGTATCGACCCCAGGGCGTGACAGATTAGAGTGGTATCAGAGCCTAGGATGTAGGTCTTGGAGGACTTAGGAACCCTAGGCTTGTGGTTGGACCCTAGGATGACTCACGTGAGAGCCGAGATTTTTTAGCGAGAGTCCTGATTAGGTTTCTAACTCTCCCGAGCGGATTGGGATGAGTGATAGACATGTCTTCCTTCGGTGGCAACTATGTTGGCTGCAGACAACATAGTACTACGGGAAGGGGGACATGCCTTTTGACTTTCGCTAGATTGGGTCGAGAGTTGATTTGGGTTCTGTTTTGTTCGTTCTGTTCCTCTGGTGAATGATGCCTCCGCGACGCACGATGTCGACGCGTTCGCAGCCTTCTTCCTCTGAGCCCGAGCAGGAGAACTCGGGGCAGGGATAGCAAAGAGAGGTTCAGGAGCTTCGTGCCCAAATGGCACAGTTGTTGAGGTTGTTCGACGTCAGGAGGAGACATCACAGCGCCAGGAGGAGGCCTTGGGTCGGTTGTTGCTCATGATGGAGCAGAGGGCACAGCCGGTGGTAGCACCCCTAGAGAGTTTGCCTGTGTTGGGTTATAAGTAATTGGATCTAAATAGGGGAAAAAACACCTAGAGGGGGGTGAATAGGTGTAAACAATAAACACTCAAAAATCGTTGCGCTATAAAATCCAATGCGGAAAAATAAATGAACACGCAAGATTTTTACGTGGAAAAACTCCAAACCGGAGTAAAAAACCACGGGACCGATAACACGACGAAATCCACTAGAATTGAAACACGTACAAGGTGATATAACGTACTCACAGACGACTCAACCTCTTACCATACGCTCCTAGTAGATCTTCTCCGCTCGCTCCACGACGCTTCTCGAATCCACGATCCACGCCCAACGCTGAGTCCACAGCGTCCAACGTCGAGTCCACGACGTCCGACCGAATCCACGGTCTTCACCCAATACACGCTTCGAATCCACGAACGTAGTTGCACCTTGAATCCACAAGGCCACGCGAGTCCACGCGCCGATTTAGGGTAAATCGTTGTTTGTTTTGGGTGGTGATGATCCGCCGAATACTTAGATTAGAAATAGATCGGAAATACCATCTAAGTATTCATTGATTTGATTCTACTCAAAATGTGAGTATGGAAAACCTAGAATCAAATCAATCAATATAGATGAAGAAACATAGAATAAATCTATTGATTTCCTTTCTTCTCTATATGTGGATTTTTTCTTTTCGGCTATCTTTTTCTATTTGTGCCGATCTATGTGGATGCCCTAGAAATGAATATAGGGCCTATTTATAGGTTAGAAACCATTGGAAGAAGATAAGGATCAAAAACTGCCTTTTCTGGAGATTTTACGACGGCGATCCGGATTGGAATTGGACGATCCGGATCGCAGAAGCAAGAAAGACGATTTCCAGAAAAATGCCTGTTCGGGATCCGGATCGTAGTCCCCGATCCGGATCGTTCATACAGTTTCACCAAACATCACGTTCGGGATCCGGATTGCAAATCCTGATCCGGATCGTGCAAGTGAAAAGGTAAAACCAGTGTTCGGGATCCGGATCATGAAATGCTGCGATCCGGATTGAAACAGTGTATGAACAAACACCCTTCGGGATCCGGATTGCCGAGCACGATCCGGATCCTGAACATGTCCCATGTCCAGTTTTTGATGTTTATGCAATAAAACCTCTTCCAGGTGTTTCTACACTATAAGAAGTATTCGGATCACCAAAAATCTTTAGTTAAACATACCTGATCCTTTTGAATTCTTCTTTCTTGAGATTGAGGTATATGATCCAAAGTTTTTCATCTTCAATCTTCAAGACTTAATACTTTCACGAAATACGCCAACTCAAATTCCGTAACAATCTCCCCCTTTGGCGGTTTCGTGACAAAACACAAATCCACAAAAGAAAATTCAAAAAGATATTTTTGTTGCTATCACCATACAACAAAAATTTACAAAAGAGATCCAAAAATTAAAAACATGAGATAAACTCCTAAAACAGACTCTAGACTTAGACATCTGTACTCTCTGCACAAAGAAAGCATTCTTGACAAACAAAATCGTTAGATACCTCAAGAATTGAAACATACAAAACCAAGTACAGAGATAGAGTTTATTCTCATCATGACATTTGAAGAATTCAGATATGTAAGAGAATCATAGTTAAAAACCAACATATCTTCTAAGCATTCAAAACCAAATGTCAAAACTGTTAGTCCAACATCAACTTGTTAGTCATATTACATGCCCAAATAGTTAGTCGAATAGTTAGTAGGGACATGCAACCAATCAACAAAGAAAAACCAAAGTTGAGTTGAAGTCATACTTACCTTGATATTCACAATGTTCACATCTTTCATTGTTCAATCATTGTTCAAGTTCTCTCTAACTCTCTCCCCCTTTTTGTCACAAACAAAGCCAAAACGTAGCAAAAGCTACAAAATGTAAGGAGAGTTAAAAAGTTCTATTAATATGCACAATCTGAGAACTAAACTACAAGTTAGAACAAAAACTAAGTCCTAAAAATCCTGCACAAAAAAAAAAAAGAGTCAAAAGTAATCAGTTGTCAGAATCCGAGTCTTCAGAGCTTGTGCAACCCATTTTAGAGAACATCTTCGCATCCGCTTGTCATTGAATTGATCTTTTTTATGGTAATATGAGCTGCTGTGATGATTTCAAGCTCATTGGCAATTCTTTGTTGTTCCTTCAAAATTTGTTCTTGCTTAACAGATAGTCGCTGTTGTTCCTTGAAAATCGATGTTAGTGATGCTTCATCATCTGTGCCAGGTGCTTGTCGAGATGGTGATGCAGCAGTGCTTGTTCCGGGCTTCGTTCCAGATGCAGGAGCTGGAGTGACATGTGGCAACTTGTGGAGAGATTTGACAATGGTTGACTCATCTATCATGCTCAGACATTGATGATAAGTTGTTGAAGTAATGTCAACCTGAAATTTCTTTAAGATCCTCATTATAATCAATGGAAATGGAAGTCTCTCAGTGGGATGAGGATGCTCAACATATCGCGCCATTCTATTCCAGATAATGTACGGAATGTTGATATTCAATGCCGTTGCCTCTGATGG
Organism: Tillandsia fasciculata; assembly: GCA_029168755.2. Taxonomy (NCBI): domain Eukaryota; kingdom Viridiplantae; phylum Streptophyta; class Magnoliopsida; order Poales; family Bromeliaceae; genus Tillandsia; species Tillandsia fasciculata. Next base: position 292,390 of record JAQOTM010000162.1, read on the forward strand.
ATGTCCTATGAGATACAAAAACAACAACCGATCCCATCTCACAACCTTCGTCTGCATGTTTGGAAGTATATTGTAACATGTGATGAAGTTTAAGAAGCGATATTCAAGACGAAGTTCTTTAGATCGAACAGATTTTTCGGTTGATTGTGTTCCCTCGAGACAAATTCCCTCTATAACTTTTTGCCATAATGTGTTTGTCAAATTTACCCCTTCAAGTAGTGAACTCCTGTCTTGCTGGCTTCCATTCCCAAAACCTCGCCAATCAATTGTGGAGTGATCTTAAATCTTGTGCCTTGGATATTCGTGTAGAACTCCATAGGACCGTTCTCAAACTCTCGAAGATGCCGTGCATTGGTATAGAAGGTCCTCACATGATGCAAACAGTAGCCAAGAGTTTCTGGGAAACGACATACTTGAATAAGGTTTGCTTGTTCAATCAAAACACCAAATTCAGGGGAGTGACCTCGTAGAGCCTCAATGTTAACATGCCTTTCGCCAATGCATTCGCGATGTGCAAAAGCTCTAAGACGATCAGTGTTAACGAATACTTCTTCAACACGTGGCGGAGAGTCAGGAGCTATTGGCGTGTCAACATTAGTGTCTCGTCTTAGTCCAAAACGTCGAGCAAGTCGTTTCCGTTTCACAGAGATAGTTGGTGCAGACATAGGAGCTTTCCCTGTGTCCAAGGATGCCTTTCCTTTTGAACTACCAGATGCCTTTTGTTCAGGCAAAGAATCATCATCATCATCTGTCAATGCAGCCCAATCTACCTCATTACAATTCACTTCTGTGTCACTGACCTCAACAAACTCACCCTTTTGTTGTGTTTTCTTAGCTCGCTTTAATTTGTTCGTGGCTCGAGTATGTACCATAGCAACCAGTAGAAAATGATCCAGGAGAATGCCATTGAACAGTGCTTTGAGTTTAAAAGGTGTCCTGTGAAAACCAACTCAAGAACACATGAAAAATCGTCAATTTTGAAAAATTTGAAAAATTGTACCTAGACAATCATAATCATGTAGAGAAGCCAAGAATCAAATTAGTTTTGCAAAAAGAATTTTAAAAATAGATCAATCCATGATTTACAAAAATTCCTCTTTTATGCCCTAAAACCGAATTTTTAGAAATCGAAGCCTAAAAACTCGTTAATCAGGAAAAACCCAGCATAAAAGCAAAACTAATTGACCCAGAGTTCTTATTTCAAAAGAAATTTGATCAAAAACCATTCACAAACGAAAAAGATCCATGATTTCAACTCACGTTTGATGAAAAATATAAAAACTGTGAAAAACCGAGTTTTGATCAATAAAACTTACTTGAATCCGAAGAACTTTGAGTTTGGAAGCTCCAAGATGCAAGAAATCTAGAGAGAGAAGCTCTAGAGACTTGAGAACAAAAGATTAGGGTAAAAGAAATCAAATCCTCTTTGTTCTTATAAAAACCCTAGCCGTGATCCGGATCGGATCGAGAATGTGATCCGGATCGGCTACCCGCAGGAAGAATCCTGCGTTCGGGATCCGGATCACTTACCCGATCCGGATCGGCTTCAACTTTTTCTCCAGAAAAATTTAGAAAAATTCCATAAAATCCAGAAAAAGTATGTAAGCACTTTACCATGTCAACTTTAAACAAAAATCATCGTTTCATACAACAAGAAATAGATTATGCAAAATCTATCAAAAATACTCAAAAATGAAACGAAAATTTACGAAAATTAAAACACTTAAAGTTGAACAACTTCAATTACATCTATCCTGATCTTATGTGTAATGCCTTTATCAAATCATCAATTTTGGTAAAGAAAATGAAATACCAAGATCAATAGATGTTTGAAATCCCAGATAAGTTAGATAATATATCTAGACAATCTGTTGAAGGAGTGGCTCTTTGAGCATCTTTTATCAAAAATCCCACCTTATACCAACCATGAAATACGACTGAGTCAAGTATTTCAATATGCATTTCATCAACATTTTTAAAACAAAAATTTGCTTTGCATTCATGGAGTATCTTTTTCTTTTTCATTTTCTCCATGTGGTGGTAGTTTTCACACTCCTCATTGGGATGTAACTCTTTCCACATCTTTTGAGCATTTTACATTTCTTTGACTCCCCCTCAATTGGCTATCAATTATTTAATATATAAGGTATTCAACCAAAAATTGATCTCGCATTCATACTCGACTAAGCAATCAAATATGATAATGACTATACCAAGAGATCATTGAGAGAGAAATTGACTTTGATCACTTAAAAGATGGTTTAATTAACGTAAATGATCATTGCAACATTGAAATATTATGATATCAAAAGCATAATAAATTTCTAAATGCATAAAAGGATGCAATTAAAGTCAATTATGATTTATGCTCAATTAATGTCCTATGTACAAAACATAGATAAAGAACAAAACAAAAACAAAAACAAAACCTAACCTAAGCAAAGGTTTCAAAAAGAGTTTATTTCAAGGAAAGCATGCCAATTGCTTTACGCAAGTGAATAAAACGTTTTTGATCCAAAGGTTTTGTTAAGATATCAGCTAATTGATCCTCAGTTGAAATATATGACAGTTGAAGAATATTTGATTCAACTAGCTCTCTAAGAAAATGATATCTAAGTTCAATATGTTTTGTTCTAGAGTGCAACACAGGGTTTTTTGAAATGTTAATAGCACTAGTGTTGTCACATAAAATGGTTACCGAAGATGCTGAAATCCGGAAATCGCTCAACACGCTTTTCATCCAAATCAATTGGGTTGAACAACTTCCTGCAGAAATGTACTCCGCTTCGGCAGTCGAGAGTGCTATGCAATTCTGCTTTTTACTGTGCCATGCAACAAGGCAATGGCCAAGATAGAAGCATGCACCACTCGTGCTTTTCCGGTCATCCACTGATCCAGCCCAATCGGCATCTGAGTATCCAACAATATCCAAAGTTGTTCCCATAGGATACCAAATTCCGAAATTGATTGTACCTTTGATATATCGGATGATCCGTTTCACCGCTTTCAGGTGAACCTCCTTCGGTGCTGATTGATATCTCGCACAAATCCCAACACTGAAGGATATATCCGGGCGACTAGCCGTGAGATATAGTAGACTTCCAATCATACTGCGATACAGTTTCTCGTCTACATTCTCACTATGTGATTCACTTCCAAGTCCCTTATGGCTAGTTCCCATTGGAGTCGGAAAATCCTTAGAATTTTCTAGATCAAACTTTTTGACCAACTCCAGTGCATACTTGGATTGACACAAGTGAATTCCTTCATCGTTTTGTTTAACTTGTAATCCAAGAAAATAAGTCAATTCGCCCATCATGGACATCTCAAATTCGCTTTCCATGGTCTCCGCGAATTTAGAAGCATCATTATCTCTTGTTGCGCCAAAAACAATGTCATCGACATAGATTTGAGCAACTATGAAATTGTTTTGATAATGCTTCACAAAGAGAGTCCTGTCAGCTCCCCCTCGAGTGTAGCCCTTTTCCAAAAGGTGCTTTGTCAACCTTTCGTACCATGCTCGCGGTGCTTGTTTCAGACCGTAAAGAGCCTTTTTCAGACGAAAAACATGGTTAGGTAGTTTATGATCCACAAAACCTTTCGGTTGAGCCACATAAACTTCCTCATTTAAAAACCCATTTAAAAAGGCGCTCTTAACGTCCATTTGAAATAATTTGATTTTAAAATGACAAGCAATCGCAAACAAGATACGAATGGACTCGAGTCTAGCTACAGGGGCGAAAGTTTCATCAAAGTCTATACCTTCTACTTGAGAGTAGCCTTGAGCAACTAACCTTGCTTTGTTCCTGATGATAGTACCTTCTTCATTTTTCTTGTTCTTGAAGATCCATTTGGTACCTATCACATTGTGTTGCTTCGGAGGCTTCGTTAATTCCCAGACTTTGTTTCGCTCGAATTGATGGAGCTCTTCCTGCATTGCTTTAATCCAGTAGTCATCTTGGAGAGCTTCATCAACATTCTTTGGTTCGATTTGAGATACATAGCATGCAAATCCGCAAACCAATTGTCTCCGTGTTCTAACTCCTTCTTGTGGATCTCCAATGATGTTCGATTCAGGGTGATCCTTGGAGATGCGTAACGTTTGAGGTAGAGGAGTAGACGGAGGTACACGAGATGATTCCTGCACATCAGATAACTTGAAGAACCGTTAGATGCATCAACATTATTATCGAAAGAATTGTTAGAAGAAGATGCATTAGCAGGTGTATCATCATCAAGAGAGATATCGAGGGTAGATTTTTCAGATTCAAAGTGAAAAGCTTCATCTACCTTAACATTTATCGATTCTACGATCGTCTTAGATTCTAAGTTAAAAACTCGATATGCTCTGCTGTTTGTAGAATAACCTAAGAAAATCCCTTCGTCACTTCGAGAGTCAAATTTTCCAAGATTTTCGCGATCACGTAAAATAAAACACCGACTCCCAAAGATACGAAAATATTTGATGTTAGGTTTTCTACAAAACCAAAGTTCATATGGTGTATTCAATGTCCCCGGGCGCAAATACACGCGATTAATAACATAAACAGCAGTGTTCACCGCTTCAGCCCAAAAATAAAAAGGTAAGTTCCGGCTGTGAAGCATAACACGTGCCATTTCCTGTACGACCCTGTTTTTGCGCTCGACTACACCATTTTGTTGAGGTGTGTAAGGTGCAGAGAATTCATGTTTAATGCCGTTAGAAGTGCAAAAATCAATGAATTTGGAATTTATGAATTCCCCACCTCTATCACTCCTAACTCGAGTAATCCTATCATTCTTTTCAATCATAATACGATTGCAGATTTCGAGAAAAGAATCAAAGGTATCAGCTTTTTCTTTTAAAAATGCTACCCAAGTATATCTAGAAAAATCATCAACCAATAAGAAAATATACCATTTACCTCCCAGAGATGGTTGACGAGTTGGCCCCATTAAGTCCATATGCAAAAGTTCCAAAGGCCGTTTTGTACCTATGTGGTTCAAGTTCTTGTGTGCAGTCCTAGACTGTTTTCCCTTTTGGCAACCGCCACACACAAGGTTTTGTTCAAAAGAAAGTTTCGGAACCCCCTTGACCACATCTTTGTTCGAAATTCTAGCAAGTTCCTTAAAGTTTATGTGACCTAGCCTTTCATGCCAAAGTGTTTCATTTTTCAAAGATGCTAGGTTACATTTTTCAGAAATCTTATGAGGAACTACATAACAATTGTTTTCTGATCTAACCCCTTTTAAAAAGAAAGCATGGTTCTGTCAGTTACAGTGCATTTATCAGATGAAAAATTAACTGAATAACCACTATCACAAAGTTGACTTATGCTTATGAGGTTAGTCTTAAGGCCATGAACAAATAACACATTATTTAGAACCGGGCCATCTGGAATAGCTACCGTTCCCTTTCCAACAATTTTGGAAGACCGACCATCTCCGAAAACAACAAGTCCTCCGGAGTTTTTCTCAAATGTTTGAAAACAGTTTTTGTCACCGGTCATATGACGGGAACACCCGCTATCCAGATACCAAGACGAACTATCATATGCATGCAAGGAAACATTGGTAACAAGACAAGGGAAAATTTCACCTTTGCGCACCCAAACCTTTTTGGAGTGCGTCGGTAATGATCGTGAAGTTGATCTCCTAGGTGAGAGCGTCTTGCTTGAAGAATTGCTGCTCCTTGATGATGTCGTCTTGAGCGGTGACTACCAAGGCTCTTTTCCTTCAATTGAATTGCAGTTGATTTTCGAGGAATAGCCTTTTGGTAGTCATTGCAAGAGGTGCTTGAGGTGTGCGTTTGGCTTCCGTCTTGCAATTTCTCCTTATGTGCCCTGAAATGCCACAACGAAAACATACCTTAGATCTTGACGATCCCGAGGAGGATGAAGTAGGCTTGTTGTCGTTGCTTGTCGTGAATTCCGGTGTCGGAGGAGGAGATACCGACTGAGGCACAAATACTGTCCCACTCGAACTTGGAATGTCTCCAGTTTGAGTGTATCCGAGGCCGAACTTATTTGTTTGACCAAGACCAAGAAGTCTGTCCAACTTACTCCTTCCAGAAGAAAATCTCTTTAAGTCATCCTTCAGTTGGCGTATGGTCTCCGTCATTTCCAATTTTTCCTGTCGAGCCTCGCCGTTGAGCTTCAAGAAGTAATTCGCTTTGTTCACCATATCCATATAATTCTTCTCGAGTTGCTCATTGGACTCTTGAAGGGAAACATTTGTTTTAATCAGATTATCCCTTTCCACTTCAAGATCGGTTGAGAGAGAGGTTACCCTTTTTACTTCTTCTTCGAGATCCTGCAATCTCCCTTTCAACCCCTTGTTTTGCTTAGCCAGTTTCTTTGAATCCCTCAAAAGTCTGTGGTAGGCTAGAGCAAAATCTTCACCTTCCGAATCATCTGATTCATCGTCCGTTGCAATCTTTTCAACAGTGGAGTTGGACAGTGAGTCGGATGTACTTGCCATTAAGCACATGAAGGGTGAAGAGGTGGACGCGTGGAAAGCTGTCGCGTTGTCTTCTTCATCACTTGAGGATGACTCATTTGACGTGGAGTTGTCATCCCAAGTGACGACTTGCATCGCCTTCTTCTTTGCCGGATTCTTGTTGGGACACTCCGTTGAAATGTGGCCGTAGCCTCGACATTTGAAGCACTGAACTTGTCCCTCTGAACTTTTCTTATCCTTTGAGAAGTTCTCTTGCTTTCTTGACTTGTAACTTGAAGAACCCTTGCCTTTCTTCGACTTTCCGAAGGATGGAGTTTTGCTTGAATTTCCCCTTCGAAAGTTGCGGCGAAACTTCCTTGTCAAGAGAGCGAGCTGCTTCTCAAAGTCCTCCATAGAAAGGTTCTCGTCGTCGTCCGAGGAGGATGAATCCGCGTCTTCTTCTTTAGTTGATTTCAATGCGTAACCTGAAGACTTAGAAGAGGATGCCTTTCCAGAAGAATAGTTAGTAGGAAATGTCATTTCATAAGTTTGTAAAGCACCTACTAATTCTTCTACACGCATTTCGTCCGGGTGTTTAATTGTTTCAATGGCTGCGACCTTCGGGCGAAATCGTTCAGGAAGAGTTCTTAGAATTTTTCTTACAACTTTAAATTCTGGAATCTTCTCTCCCAAGTTAGCACATGAGTTTACGATGTCTTGCAATCGTGTGTAATAGTCAGTGAAAGATTCATTCTCTGCCATAGAGATAGAGTCAAACTTGCTCGTAAGCATTTGCAGTTTCTGAATCTTCACAAGGTTAGTTCCCTCATGCGTAACTTGAAGAACATCCCAGATTTCTTTCGCAGTCTCACATGCCGAGACGCGAGAGAACTCAGTTTGTGACAAAGCATTAAATAGAGCATTAATTCCTTTGCCATTGTAAGAAGATGAATCTATCTCTTCCTTGGTCCATTTCGACCTAGGTTTTAAGGTGCGAACATCATCTATAATTTCAGTTGGATTAGACCATCCTAATTCAATTGATTGCCACACCCTTTCGTCGATGGAAATTAAAAAGGCTTTCATCCGTACTTTCCAGTACGCATAATTTGTTCCATCAAAGAAAGGGGGTCGATTGATGTTTCCACCTTCAACCATTGTTTACAACCCTATTCCCGCTCTGATACCACTTGTTGGGTTATAAGTAATTGGATCTAAATAGGGGAAAAAACACCTAGAGGGGGGTGAATAGGTGTAAACAATAAACACTCAAAAAATCATTGCGCAATAAAACCCAATGCGGAAAAATAAAAGAACACGCAAGATTTTTACGTGGAAAAACTCCAAACCGGAGTAAAAAACCACGGGACCGATAACACGGCGAAATCCACTAGAATTAACACACGTACAAGGTGATATAACGTACTCACAGACGACTCAACCTTTTACCATACGCTCCTAGTAGATCTTCTCCGCTCGCTCCACGACGCTTCTCGAATCCACGATCCGCGCCCAACGCTGAATCCACAGCGTCCAACGTCGAGTCCACGACGTCCGACCGAATCCACGGTCTTCACCCAATACACGCTTCGAATCCACGAACGTACCTCGCTCCGAATCCACGAGAGCACCTTGAATCCACAAGGCCACGCGAGTCCACGCGCCGATTTGGGGTAAATCGTTGTTTGTTTGGGTGGTGATGATCCGCCGAATACTTAGATTAAAATAGATCGGAAATACCATCTAAGTATTCATTGATTTGATTCTACTCAAAATGTGAGTATGGAAAACCTAGAATCAAATCAATCAATATAGATGAAGAAACATAGAATAAATCTATTGATTTCCTTTCTTCTCTATATGTGGATTTTTCTTTTCGGCTATATTTTCTATTTGTGCCGATCTATGCGGATGCCCTAGAAATGAATATAGGGCTATTTATAGGTTAGAAACCATTGGAAGAAGATAAGGATCAAAAACAGCCTTTTCTGGAAATTTTACGACGGCGATCCGGATTGGAATTGGCGATCCGGATCGCAGAAGCAAGAAAGACGATTTCCAGAAAATGCCTGTTCGGGATCCGGATCGTAGTCCCCGATCCGGATCGTTCATACAGTTTCACCAAACATCACGTTCGGGATCCGGATTGCAAATCCTGATCCGGATCGTGCAAGCAAAAGGTAAAACCAGTGTTCGGGATCCGGATCATGAAATGCTGCGATCCGGATTGAACCAGTGTATGAACAAACACCCTTCGGGATCCGGATTGCCGAGCACGATCCGGATCCTGAACATGTCCCATGTCCAGTTTTTGATGTTTATGCAATAAAACATTCTTCCAGGTGTTTCTACACTATAAGAAGTATTCGGATCACCAAAAATCTTTAGTTAAACATACCTGATCCTTTTGAATTCTTCTTTCTTGAGATTGAGGTATATGATCCAAAGTTTTTCATCTTCAATCTTCAAGACTTAATACTTTCACGAAATACGCCAACTCAAATTCCGTAACACCTCCCCCTTTGGCCAGTTGTGCGCCCCCTGTTGTTCAAACAGCACCGTTCCTGTTGAGCCGGTTTTTGTAGACCACCGTCGGGTCGACGGGACCATTGACTTCAGCTGAGCAGCGTGAGGTGGTGGATCTGTTGATGAGGTTCCGCCAGTTCGATCCACCCCGTTTTTCTGGATTGAGTGTTGAGCCGTGGGAGGCTGAGTCTTGGACCACGGCCATGGAGCGCCATTTCGAGAACCTTTTTATTGATGAGAGGTTTCGAGTTCTGTTGGCTACTTACTTCTTGGAGAGCAACGCCGAGGCATGGTGGCGGCGTGTGCGACCAGCTGGTCCGCCTGGGACGCAGCTCCTCTCATGGGCAGAGTTCCGTAGCATGCTTCTTGGGGCTTTCTTTTCAGAGAGTGTTCGGCAGAGACTAGAGGAGCAGCTGAAGAATCTCCGCCAGGGAGATAGGTCCGTGCACATGTACCTAGCTGATTTCAATCAGCTATTGGCTTGTTTGCCCCACGTGGCCAGAGAGGAGACCCATCGGATTTACATGTCAGAGCGAGGATTGCGCCGGGACATCTATTAGTTGTTCGCTCACTTCGATTGCAGACTCTGGAGGCCTCGATGGAGCAGGCACTCTATGTAGAGCTAGGAGAGATAGTGATGGAGGAGGGGCAGTCGAGTCGACAGGGACCCCCGAGACCTCCACGTTTCCACTCTCAGGGTTGTGGGTATCAGGGGCGGCAGAGATCAGGGGCATCTTGTCAGTTTCAGCAGCAGCAGCGCCGAGTTGTAAAAGGAAATTGAAGCCAAATAGCTAAAAAACGATAGTTTTGGTTTACTAGAACCATCAGCATATTGTTTCAGCTCGGTGGAAACCAAATTCTTTTCCTGAGGATCCTAGGAGTGAAAATAGGGAACGAAGTAACTAGACTAGATAGATTTGGTATAATCTCTCTTACCTCGACAGCAGCAGACTTCACGGCAGCCGCGCCCTGACCGTTGTATCATTTGTAGAGGACCGCACCCACCGACCCAGTGCCCTCAGATGCAGGGCCGTTGTTTCCGTTGCGGGCAGACCGGTTACTTTCAGAGTTCGTGCCCCAGAGCAGGTCATCCAGCTCCTTCCTCAGCCTCAGCCCCTTCTGTTCCTCATCGGTCGGCAGGACCTTTTGCGGCCTATGGTAGGCCAGACCTTGCTTCCTCGTCCTCGTGATAGCCAGAGCGACGTTTCCCCCCAGCGCCGAGCGGGCGAGTCTATGCCGCTCAGGTTGAGGATGCTACAGCAGCTATTCATGTCATCGTGGTATTTTGCCATCCTAGACTGCAGAGAGAGGACGGTGACCCTCCGCGAGCCGGGACAGGAGGAGTTTGTTTTCTGAGGCTGTCATAGTTCCTTGTTTGCGGCGTCGATTTCTTCGGCGAGAGCTAGGCGGATGTTGAGTAGAGGCTGCACCGCTCTCTTGGCGACGATTGTGGAGGTGCCTACGGCGGCACTGGGACTCGAGAATATTCCTGTTGCCCGCGAGTTCCCAAATGTGTTTCCCCCTGAGTTGACAACTATGCCGCCGGAGAGGGAGATAGAGTTTGTGATTGATGTGGTACCAGGAACCGCACCAATCTCAAAGGCACCTTATTGGATGGCACCTGCTGAGTTGAGGGAGTTGAAGGCCCAGCTTCAGGATCTGATGGACAGGGGCTTTGTTAGGCCCAGTGTTTCTCCGTGGGGAGCGCCAGTTTTATTTGTGAAGAAGAAGGATGGGTCACTTCGTTTGTGTGTGGACTACCGGGAGTTGAATAAAGTGACCATCCGGAATAAGTATCCTCTGCCATAGATTGATGATTTGTTTGATCAGTTGCAGGGAGCCTTAGTGTTTTCGAAGATTGATCTTCAGTCAGGTTACCACCAGCTGAGGGTGAGGGCCGAGGACATCCCCAAGACGGCTTTTAGATCCCGGTATGGGCATTATGAGTTTACAGTTATGCCGTTCGGTTTGACCAATGCCCCAGCTGCATTCATGGATCTGGTGAACCGGGTATTCCAGCCGTACTTGGACCTGTTTGTGGTTGTATTCATTGATGACATTTTGGTCTACTCCCGGAGCGATGTGGAGCTCGAGGAGCACTTGAGGATAGTGCTGCAGCTTCTACGTGAGAAGAAGCTGTATGCCAAGCTTAAAAAGTGCGAGTTTTGGCTTCAGGAGGTTGCATTCTTGGGCCACATAATTTCAGCCGCTGGAGTGGCAGTTGACCCGACGAAGATTGATACAGTTCGGGATTGGCCGAGACCGACGACGGTTACTGAGGTACGGAGTTTCTTGGGCCTGGCAGGCTACTACCGTCGGTTTGTGGAGGGCTTTGCGAAGCTCTCTACTCCCCTGACCAGTCTGACTAGGAAGGGGACAAGGTTTGTTTGGACCGAGCTGTGTCAGCAGAGTTTCGAGGAACTGAAAAGGAGATTGATCTCAGCACCAGTTCTTGCACTGCCGGTGATGGGAGAGGGCTTCGTGATTTATAGTGATGCCTCTCACAGTGGATTGGGATGTGTTTTGATGCAGCATGGTAGGGTAATTGCTTATGCTTCACGACAACTAAAGGATTATGAGAAGAATTACCCTACTCATGATTTGGAGCTTGCAGCTGTGGTGTTTGCTTTGAAGCTGTGGCGGCATTACCTCTACGGGGAGCATTGTGAGATCTATACGGATCATAAGAGCTTAAAGTATCTGTTTACACAAAAAGAGCTGAACCTGAGGCAACGCCGATGGTTGGAGCTGTTAAAGGATTACGACATGAGTATCCTTTATCATCCCGGCAAGGCCAATGTTGTAGCAGATGCGTTGAGTCGGAGGTCAGTGCAGAGCTTGAGCATGTTGATTACACAGCAGGCACCGCTGATTGAGCAGATGAGGCGACTTCAGATTGAGGTTGTATCCCCTGGAGTCTCTGCTAGACTTATGTCTATGGTCTTGCAGCCCCCTCTGTTGGACAGGATCAGGGAGACACGGAGTGAGGACCCCCACTTGGAGAGGATCAGATCACAGATTCAGGTAGATCAGAGAGGGAATTTTTCAGTGGATAGCTCGGGAGTACTGCGGTACAGGAACTGAGTATGTGTGCCTTCGGATCCAGAGATCAGAGATCAGATTTTAAGAGAGGCCCATTATACACCTTATACCATTCATTCCGGTGGTACTAAGATGTATAAGGACCTCAAGGCACATTTTTGGTGGTCCGGAATGAAGCGGGACATTGGAAGATTTGTAGCTCACTGGTTAACTTGCCAGCATGTGAAAGCAGAGCACCGAGTTCCTACTGGCAAGTTACAGAGTCTTCCAATTTCCGAGTGGAAGTGGGACCACATCACCATGGATTTTGTCACTGGGCTGCCGAGATCGCAGAGTGGAGCGATGCGATTTGGGTTATTGTGGATAGACTCACCAAGTCTGCACACTTCCTGCCTGTTCAGATGACTTGGTCTTTGGAGCGTCTGGCACAGTTATACTTGGACGAGATAGTGAGGCTGCACGGGGTACCAGCGTCGATTGTTTCAGATCGAGACCCGGGGTTTGTGTCACAGTTCTGGGGGAGCTTACAGTCAGCCTTGGGGACTCAGCTCAGATTTAGCACTGCATTCCACCCACAGACTGATGGCCAGTCCGAGCGCACTATTCAGACCCTTGAGGATATGTTGAGAGCGTGCGTTATGGATTTTGGAGGAGGGTGGTACCGACACTTACCTTGGTTGAGTTTGCGTACAACAACAGCTATCAAGCGAGCATTCAGATGGCTCCGTTTGAGGCGTTGTATGGACGCAAGTGTCGGTCGCCCCTGTATTGGAGTGACGTGGGTGAGAGGAGGACTTTGGGCCAGATTTACTGCTGGAGGCAGAGGAGAAAGTCAGAGTTATTCGCCGACATCTTGAGACAGCCCAGAGTCGTCAGAGGAGCTATGCAGATACTCGGCGGCGAGACCTAGAGTTTCAGATTGGTGATCCATGTCTTCTTGAAGGTCTCGCCCTCGAAAGGGGTCCGGAGATTTGGAGTGCGTGGGAAGCTCAGTCCCCGCTTTATTGGACCCTTTGAGGTACTTGAGAGGGTAGGCCCTGTGGCTTATAGAGTTGCTCTTCCTCCCCGTTTGGCCAGTGTGATGTCTTCCACGTCTCAGCTCTGAGGAGATATGTGTTTGATCCGTCGCATGTGATTGACTTCGCATCTTTGGAGATCGGCGAGGACCTGGTTTATGAGGAGCGCCGTTGCGGATTCTTGCTCGTGAGGTGAGGGAATTGCGCAACCGGGCCATTCCGTATGTGAAGGTCTTATGGAGCAATCACGAGGAGCGTGAGGCTACTTCGGAGCTGAAGACAGAAATGAGAGATGCCTACCCCCCCTTTTTGTTCAAGACTTCCGGTTGAGGTGCGCCTGTTTTGCTTTCTTTGTTTCGAGGACGAAACTTCCTTTTAGTGGGGGAGGATGTGAGGACCCGAATTCCCACTTAAGAGTTATTGTTGGATTAGTGTCTTCTGGGAATGTTTGTGCGCGTGTCGGGCCCAAGAAATGAATTCCTGGTGTAATTGGAGCAAGATTTCTTATCATAAGACCCATATTGGGTGATTGAGATTGTTGTGCGCTTACTGGAACCAAGAAATTGACCCGGCAAGAAAAATAGATCAAGTTTACTTTTTCGGGAATTTTTGGGAAATTTTAGAAGTGGAATTAGGCCAAACGGACAGTGGATTTGGATTCAGCACGCGAAAACGGTCAAGATGGACTATTTATTTGTATTTTTCGGAGCCCGGAGGAGAAAATGCGGATTTCGAGGTTCGGCGGTACTGTTCCGGCGGCCGGAGAGGCGCCGGCGGCGGCGGCTGGCGGCGGAGCGCGGCGGCGGGCGGAGGCGCAGCCGCGCGGTCCACCGCGGAAGCGTGCACCGGGCGCTGGCCACGTGGCGCCTTCCGATTGGGCCGGCGCGGCAGGCGCAGTCCATGGAAATTGCGCGGGTGCACGGTGGACCAGGGGTGGACACGTGGCAGCCTCCGGTTGGTCGGTGCACGCGGCGCGGTCCACGAAATTCCTGCGGAAGGCGTGGACCGGGTGCAGGGGACACGTGTCACTCCCTGATTTGCGGGCGCAGCATGTGCGGTGCACGGGGCGCGCGGTAGGTGCCTTGGGCTGCGTGCGCACGTGGGGCGGCGCCTCGCTGCCGGCGACCGGTCGGCGGGTCAGCCGGGGACACGTGGCGCCCGCTCATTGGCGGGCGCAACCGCCTTACTGTGTTGGCTGGGTGGACACGTGGCAGTCACTGAGTGGTCCCGCACCGGTGTTTCCTGTTCGGCGGGATACGTGGCAGTCGCTGAGTGGCCCTGCACCGGTGTTTCCTGTTCGGCGGACACGTGGCGGCACGGGACGGATTCGGGCGTGAACAGTGTTGGGCCCGGGCCCAACACTGTTTGCGCCCGAAAGTTTTCGGGCGCCCGAAAGTGGGCCCGAAATTTGTTTGACTTGCTTTTTTGGGCTGATTTCGGGAGAGGCCTATAAATTTGCTTCTTGGGCATCCCTTTTGAAGCTTTTCCTGAGGTTTTCTGCCTGAGTGCCCTTAACAAAAATTCTTCCTCTCCCTCTTATGCATTTTCTGGTGAAATCTCGGAATTTTTGGAGACCGCGACGACAGCGTTTCCTGCATCGTGGTGCGGAGCGACGTTATGCTATTGGAGGCCCATCTTCGTCGCAGTTTGGTCTGGGAGGTCTACCGGGCTACCCCGACGTTATTTTTGGACGATTTCTTCGGCAGCGCTTTGACAAGAGGTAAATCTACGACTTCCGTGTTGGGAACTTTTTCTGGAAAGGAGCTTTTCCTGGGGTTTTGGGTACATTCTAATACCCCTTTGTGACTGTTTGAATTTTTGGACAGCATACACTTCGCAGATTTTTATCTCCCCATCCGGACATCGGATTTCAACGATTCAAGAGCCTATCGACATCTACACTTCGCGAGGATCGCCGTCATATTTTTATCAGAATTTTTGGAAAATGATTTTCAGGTGGAAAATTCGTGTTCTTGGGACTGTTCACGCAGAATTTTTGGGACTTGCAAATTGTGTAGTTTTAAGTGTTATTTTGGATTGTGATTGTACCGAGGGCATTGTGAGCACCGCTACTGTGCTTCTAGCTTAGCAGATACGGTGATTTGCCTGTTTCTGGACTTTTTATCTGTATAACCCCGGATAGTTAGCGTGTTCAGGTGGGTGATCTTGCTTTCAAAATCTACGGACTGTGCTCTAATTCTATGACTATAGTTGCATGCATGCAAGTAAATGATCTCTATATTATGTGAAAATTGTATGTTTATAACCACAGTTGCTAGTTGCCAAATTTGATGACTTCATTATAACTCTTGCAACATATGAACTCTTTAAACCTGGAAAATTAACTTAGCACCCCTGTCATTTATATACATCATACTCAGTTGGACTATAGTAAATTTTAACCTGGGTTAGATTATTCATTGCTTTAGATTTCCCACATCACTTGTTACCTTTGTCATTCTGGACATAGTCGTTTTCCCCGAGTTGTGGGCTGGGAGGTCTAGTAGCTGTGGGATGCATTTGCACTCGCGTCTGGGGTCCAAGTGGAGTCAGTAGCAGTCTGTAGATCAGTTCTCATTGTGATAGTGATAGTGATGATGGATCTGGGATCATGGGAGATGTCTTAGTGACAGTGTGGATTACAGCTAGTGAGTGAGACAGTGATTTGGATCATAGCCTGCATGAGCCACATTTGAGCTCGACAGAGATGCGCGGATACTTTGCTCGGTGGGGTCGCGCCCCTCGAGTGCCACTCCGGAGTTGGGCCTGATACTTCTATCGCGGCTTGTCGATGCATGTGTCCCTCTGGCTGAGCCAGTTTTGGCAGTCATGGACGCCGTCCCTCTGGCTGAGCCAGTTTTGGCAGTCACGGACGTCCTACGTAAGTCCGGTCCTCCGGGATGTACGGCAGTAGGTAGGCGCAGGTTTGACTGGACTCGATATGGCAGTCAGTTTGGATTGGGTGATCTGAGTTGAGAGTTGGTTATAGCATCATATCTCTTTTGTTCCACTCTTTGAGCATTTAAATAGAGGCATAGTAGCAGTAGAGTTTACTTTTCCCAGCTTTCCTTACAGCACTGCATATGTTACTTTATGCCTCTAGTAGACTTAGTGGGCAGACCGTCGGGCTTGTTGGCGGCACCCACTGAGAACTTGTCACGCCCCGGGGATAACCAGAACCCGGGCCCGCCAACAGATCCGCCGTGTACACAGAATTTTCCATGTACACGAAGCGCTGGTAACCTGCTCAGATAGATAATAAACAATAGAAGAGCATAACAGAGCTGAACTAATAGAACTAACAGTAATCTCAGACTGAAATAAACAGTAAACTGAAATAAAAGTACAATATACTCCCAGCTCACCATAAATAATACAACCAGCTGGCCACAGCCAGACCCAAAAGTAAACTACTATGTCTGAGATACAAAAGGGGAGTACAGTAATAGTCTAGCTAACTCTCGCTCGGGGTAGACGATCTAGCTAGTCGGCGATCCTCTTACCTCGATCTGCCGCTGAAGGCCCAGCAGCTCCCACAGTCGACTCTGCAAAACAAAGGGGAAAAAGAACAAGAAACAACAATGGGGGTGAGAACTACTAGATAAACCAGTAGCCTCCCCTAGTGGGTAAAACCTCTGATGCTGACGCACCCACTAGGAATAAAGAGGCAAAAAGGAAAGAACAGTGGTATGCAATAAAGACTGCTGAAAAGAAACTACCACTACTATGCCTCTAAATGCAGTGCCAAAAGATGACTGTATAGATGCAACTATAAAGCTGACTGCCCAAAGAAAACCCAATCAGAGGGCCAGGAAATACTGGCACTGCCTGCTCTGTCATCACTCACAACTCACCAACTGACCGGCACCCATCACGGTCTAAAAGCCTACTCCGGAGTGGCACTCGAGGGGAGCGACCCACACGAGTAAAGTATCTCTGTATCAATCATCTCTGTAACCAATGTCTCACAATAGCAGGACTGGATCATGACCATGATCAAAGTGGGAATACTCCATCCACTAATGCAACCCCGATCCCCAATCTGATGTGATAATAACATCCGGTCAACCGCCCAAAATCCGCGGTCACCGCTGAACCCATAGACCCAATCTGATAAGGTAAAAACATCTGGTCAACCGCCTAACATCCGCGGTTGCCACTATGCCCCACAATCCCCCAAGACAAGCCCAACTGTCCCAAACTCAAGTCCAGACACCACTATCTCAAAATCCCGATCAGACTCGAGCATCATGCATCGATAGAGAAGAATAACAATAACACATGTTTTCTCCTAAGTCAAGTCCCATAATATAGTGCTGCAGTAAGATAGTGGCCTAACTAGATGTCCAATGAGCATGCAAGTGTTCTCTTTTAAAAACATTTAGAAAGGAACTAAGTTTCATGTGAAGAATACTTTAGAATCATTTTAAAATATTGTTGGGTTACTAAATTGCATGCGGTTCACGATATAGCAATTGTCCAATTTCTTGTCCCAGATTTATCACATAGAAGCTACTAAATTAATTTAGGGGCCAATACAATAGGTTCATATATCACAAGTTATCTATCACATGCATAATTGGGAAACTCTTTTATTCCTAGTGTGCAAATCAACAAAGAGGGATACGCAACCACCCACCTCGAAAAGCGTGCACAATGTACCCAGAAAATACCCGCTGTCCTCTAAACACACCGTCAGCTGTAACAATGTCCTACAACATCACATAAGTGTACACGGTGTAAATATAACAATTTCCAAACACACATTTGCTGTTTTAAAATCAGCACGCAAAACGAGGAATTTTCACCTCTGTCCCGAGCTCCTAAAATCCCAGAAAAATCACGGTTGCGTTCCTCGCGAAAAATCACCCAAAATCGACTCTTGAATCGCCCCGATCCGATATTCCTACGCGGAGAAATAATTCGTCGAAGTTGCCGCTGTCCAAAAATCCAAACAGCAAAATGGGGTGTCAAATCACCTCGGGAATCGTGCCAAGAAATCGGAATCCGAAGAAACCATCAACACGAAAAACGAAGCCCTACCTCTTAGGAACACACTGGCGAAGAAATCGTCGGAATCGGACCTCTGTACTGCGCAGGGGACTCCTCGGACTGAAATGCGACGATAACGGGCCGAAATGGGGGAAAACCGAGGCACACTGTAAAATCCGGAACGCCGCTGTCGATCTTCCCGAAAATCTGGGAACGCACCACGAGGTAGAAAAATGTGAGAGGAAAAACTTCTCTTCTCACACCTCTCCCTGGTTCTCTCTCTATCTCTCGGAAAAAGCCCAAGAAAGAGAGGGGAGGGGCCTTTTATAGGCCCAACAAACAATTGGGAAAATCCCCACTGTGTCCCCACTTTCGGGCGCAGTGGGGATTTCGGGCTGCTACAGTGCGGCCCGGCCCACCAATTTTCGGGCGGCTACAGTGCGGCCCAGCCCAACCCGGGCCGCACACGGGATCCCACCCCGTCCGACCGTCCGTCCAACCCGGCCCTGGGCCCGCCACGCGTCCGCCAAACAGGCGGCAGCCGTGCGGGCCCAGCGGGGACGCGCCACGCGTCCCCCTGCGGGGCGGCGGGGTGGGTGGCGCCCGCCAATGGCGGGGCGCCACGTGGCGGCCGCTTCCCCGCCCGCCACGCCCGCCGGGCGCCGCCTGCGCACCTGCGCCGCGCGTGCGTACGGCCGCGTGCGTACGGCCGCAGGTGCGCGCCCGCGGGTGCACCCCGCGCACCTGCGCCAACCAACCCGGGGCCGCCACGTGGCGCGCCCCGGTGCACCGTGCACCGCGCCCACCCCGCGCCTGCCCGGCCTGCCCGCGCTGCCCGCGCACCCTCCCGTGCGCCGCGCGCCCTGGACCGGACCAACGGGCGCCTGCCACGTGGCCCGCCGGTGCACCGTGCACCGGCGGCCCGCTCCGTGGACCGAGAGCCGTGCGCCGGCCCAATAAGAGGCGCCACGTGTCCCGGCCGGTCCACAGATCCCCCCATGCACCATTTTGCGCAGAAAACTTCCGGGGGTCCGTTTTTGGGCATCCGGACTCCAAATTAAATAAGTAAATAGCCGTTTTCAAGCGTTTTTCCGCGCTGAATCCAAATACGGCCTCCGTTTAGCCTGATTCCACTCCTAAAATTCGGCAAAGTCAGCCGAAGGTCAGGCTTGCTTCCAAATCCACTCTAAGTCCAAACAACACATCCCTTTGACATGTTGGGGCCCAACACACCAACACTAGGTGTTCCACACCCCAAACAGGGGAAAACACAGGGGAAAAACTGGGACACTACATCCTCCCCCACTAACAAAAGTTTCGTCCTCGAAACTAAAATCATACCTCAATCCAGAGCCTCGAACAAGTAGGGGTAGGCGTCCATCATCTCTGACTCGGCTCCCACGTCGCCTCGCGCTCATCATGATTGCTCCAAAGGATCTTCACATAGGGGATGGTCCGATTGCGCAATTCTTTCACCTCCCGATCAAGAATCCGCACTGGGCGCTCCTCATATCTCAAATCCTCGCTGATCTCGAGGGGTGCAAAGTCGATGACGTGCGACGGGTCGAAGACGTACCTCCTCAGTGTGGAAACATGGAAAACATCGTGGACACCAGCCAGTCTCGGGGGAAGTGCAAGTCGATAAGCAACAGGCCCGATACGCTCCAACACCTCGAATGGTCCAATGTATCGGGGGCTGAGTTTCCCGCGAATGCCGAACCTCCTGATCCCCTTGGACGGCGAGACTTTCAAAATACATGATCTCCAACCTGAAACTCTAAGTCTCGTCGCCGAACATCAGCATAGCTCCTCTGTCGGCTCTGAGCGGTCTGAAGATGCTGTCGAATCACCCGGACCTTCTCCTCTGCCTCTAGCAGTATATCTGGCCCCAAGGTCCGTCTCTCGCCTACGTCACTCCAATAAAGTGGTGATCGGCACTTGCGTCCATACAACGCTTCAAACGGAGCCATCTGTATGCTCGCTTGAAAGCTGTTGTTGTACGCAAACTCAACCAAGGATAAGTGCCGAATCCAACCTCCGCCGAAATCCAAGACGCAAGCCCTCAGCATGTCCTCCAAGATCTGTATGGTCCGCTCTGACTGCCCATCAGTCTGAGGATGAAAAGCTGTACTGAATCTGAGCTGAGTCCCCATCGCAGTCTGCAAACTCCCCCAAAAACGCGAGGCAAACCTCGGATCTCTATCTGACACAATGGAGGCGGGTACTCCATGCAGTCTCACAATCTCATCAAGGTATAACTGGGCTAGTCGATCGAGTGGCCAAGTAGTCTGCATAGGCAAAAAGTGCGCTGACTTGGTAAGTCGATCCACCACTACCCAGATAGCATCTGCTCCGCCCTGTGCCCTCGGCAATCCGACCACGAAGTCCATGGTAATGTGGTCCCATTTCCACTCAGGGATTGGGAGACTTTGTAACTTGCCAGCTGGCACCCGATGCTCAGCTTTTACTTGCTGACAAGTCAAACACTGGGCCACAAATCTCCCGACATCCCTCTTCATGCCATTCCACCAAAAATGTGCCTTGAGGTCCTTATACATCTTAGTCCCCCCAGGATGAAGGGTATAAGGTGTATAATGGGCCTCTCTCAATATCTGCTCTCTGATCTCAGCATCCACTGGCACACATGCTCGGTCCCTGTACCTCAGTACTCCCGCAGCATCCACTGTAAAATCCCCTGACTGATCACTCGGAAGCTGATCTCGAATCCTGGTCAAGTGGGGGTCCTCACTCTGTTTCTCCCTGATCCTGTCCAGCAGAGTGGGCTGCACGACTAATGACGTCAGTCTAGCAGAGACCCCAGGGGACACAACCTCTATCTCGAGCCGTCTCATCTCCTCCAATAGGGGCGCCTGGTCTGTGATCAACATAGACAAACTCTGAACTGCTCTCCGGCTCAAAGCATCAGCGACCACGTTAGCCTTGCCTGGGTGGTAAAGGATATCCACATCATAATCCTTTAGTAGCTCTAACCACCTGCGCTGCCTCAAATTCAGCTCCTTCTGTGTGAACAGATACTTTAAGCTCTTGTGGTCGGTGTAGATCTCACAATGCTCCCCGTACAGGTAATGGCGCCAAAGCTTCAGTGCAAACACCACGGCAGCGAGCTCTAAGTCGTGGGTAGGGTAATTCTTCTCGTAATCCTTGAGCTGTCTCGATGCATAAGCAATTACCCTCCCATCCTGCATCAACACGCAACCCAGTCCACTGTGCGATGCGTCACTGTAGATCACATATCCTTTCCCCATAACAGGGAGGGAAAGGATAGGAGCAGTCATCAGTCTGTCCTTCAGCTCCTCGAAGCTCTTCTGGCAGTCCTCACTCCAGATAAACTTAACCCCTTTACGCGTCAACCGAGTGAGGGGTGTGGAAAGCTTCGCAAAGCCTTCCACAAACCGACGATAATAACCAGCTAATCCCATGAAGCTGCGCACCTCTGATACAGTCGTCGGTCGGGGCCAATCACGAACTGCCTCAATCTTCGCCGGGTCTACAGCTACACCGGCGGCGGAAATCACATGGCCCAAGAAAGCTACCTCCCGAAGCCAAAACTCGCACTTCACCAGCTTGGCATACAACTTCTTCTCCCGCAGAAGTTGTAGCACAGTCCTCAAGTGCTCCTCATGCTCGGCCTCGCTCCGGGAGTAAACCAGGATATCATCTATGAACACCACCACAAATCGATCCAGAAATGGCCGAAATATCCTGTTCATCAAGTCCATAAAGGCGGCAGGGGCATTAGTCAATCCAAACGGCATAACTGTAAACTCATAATGCCCGTACCGTGATCTGAAAGCAGTCTTAGGAATATCCTCGGCCTTCACCTTTAATTGGTGGTAACCAGACTGTAGATCAATCTTGGAAAAGACACAAGACCCTTGCAGCTGATCAAAGAGATCGTCGATGCGCGGCAGAGGGTACTTGTTCTTGATGGTCACTTTATTCAGCTCCCTATAGTCCACACACAGTCTAAGTGACCCATCTTTCTTCTTCACGAATAGCACCGGCGCTCCCCAGGGCGACACACTGGGTCTAATGAAACCCTTATCCATCAAGTCTTGCAACTGTGCTTTAAGCTCTCGCAGCTCAGCCGGTGCCATCCGGTAAGGAGCCTTAGAGATTGGCGCAGTTCCTGGAACTACGTCAATCACAAACTCAATCTCTCTGTCGGGCGGCATACTAGTCAGCTCAGGTGGAAACACATCCGGGAACTCGCGGACGATAGGGATATCCCCGAGTCCCGGTGCCGCCGTAGGCCCCTCAACAACACTAGCCAAAAAGGCTACACATCCTCGGTGAATCATCCGCCTCGCTCGGGAAGTCGAAACCATAGAGGCAAAGAAAGCGCTCTGACATCCCCGGTACACCAACACCTCCTGGCCTGGCTCTCTAAAAGTGACAGTCCTCTCGGCACAGTCAATAGTCGCAAAATACCGAGCCAGCCAGTCCATCCCGAGAATCACATCAAAATCCTGCAGCTGTCTCAAGACCAACAGGTCTGCTGGCATAATCCAGGACTCGATCTGCATCGGGCAGGACCAACAACACTCCTCCACGAGCAAAGTGTGATCGGGAATCTGTACCTCTCGTGCACGTGGCAAAAGTCCTACCTCTAACCCATGTAATGATGCAAAAGATCTACTAATGAAAGAATGCGATGCTCCAGTATCAAATAAGGTGCGAGTCCTAATGCCAGAAAGTAAAGTGATACCTGCCACCACATGGTCTGCTGCTGAAGAATCCTCTACCTGTGCAGCATACACTCGCCCACTCTGAGCTGGAGGGCGATAATCTGTGGAATGGGAAGAAGATGGCCTGCTCGCTGGAGCATAAGGCCGCTGAGCCGTCGACCGCTGCTGCGATGATGCTGGGGCAGATGCTGAAGAAGGGGCGGCTGAGGTCGAAAAGGGGCACGCAGCTCGAATGTGCCCTGGCTGTCCACATCCATAGCAACGACCCCACCGCTGGTCGCAGGTGCCGGGGAAGTGCGGACCTCCACAGAAAATACAACTGCTGGGGGCCCGTGACTGTCGGGACTGCTGCTGCTGAGACTGTCGCTGTCGCTGTGGCTGCCGCTGCGATCCGCGCTGCGACGACTGCGATCTCTGCTGCTGCTGCTGCTGCTGCTGCTGGGGCCTCTGGGATCCACCAGGCCCTCGCCGCTCCGAACGCCCACGGCCCTGGAACTGAGGCGGTGGCGGTCGGGGCGGCCTCCAAGTACTGGCCTGTCCCCCCTCATCCTGGGCTGGTCGCTTTCTGTCGGAGCCCTGAGCGACCGCGGCCCGCTGTCTGGCCACCACCTGATCACCTCTCTCCACCCACTGTGCATGCTCTGCGGCTGCATCCAGAGTCTGAAATCTCTGAGCATGCACCAGGGTGTAAATCTCTGGACGAAGGCCTCCCTCGAACATCTCAACCTGGTGCGGCCCGTCACGAGCGACGAAGGGCACGCAGTTCAACAACTCCATGAACTCCTGGAAATAGGCATGGGCCGATCGCTCGCCCTGCTGCAGGTTCTTCAAGTCGTCCTCCAACTTCTTCTTCACACTGGTCGAAAAATAGGTGTCCAGCACCAACCGTCGGAACTCCTCCCAGGGCAGCTGCCGAGAAATCCGGAACTCCGGTGGCTCCACCCGCTGCCACCAAAAATCAGCATCCCCGTCCAAACAGTGCACCGCCATGTGCACTCGATACTTCGGGTCGATGAAGAAATCCCGAAAAAGCTTCTCCATCGCAGAAAGCCATTTCCCAACAGCCGAGGGCGGGGCATCCCGCCCTGAGAATCTAGGTGGTCCCCGCTTAACAAACTGGGCGAGTTTGTCAGCAAAATCCCGCTCCTCCTCCGCAGTCAAAGGCTGAATAGCTCCAGGAGCCCCGCTACTCGAAGATGGCGCTGACGGCACAAAAGGGGCAACAGGGGCACAAAGGCCTCAGGAACAGCTGGGGGTGGTGTCTCTCTCTGCGCGAGCAGCTGATCAATCCTCTGCTGCTGCTGACGATGGCTCTCCGCCAATTGGGCCATCATGGCCCGCAGCTCACCAATCTCAGTGGATCCCGTCTGCTCCGGCTCAACAGGGGGTGTAGGGGCACCCAGAGCGGGAATCCGACGTCGGGGAGGCATCCTGCCACAAGAAAACACGAATCAGTAACATAACCCCACACGACCCAATCTAGCGAAAGTCAAAGACATCCCCCAATTTCTGCGACTTTATGTTGTCTGCAGCCAACATAACGGTCCACCAGAAATTGGGTATGTCGATCCCTCCTCACTCACTGGAAGAGTCCAATAAATAAATCAACGACTTTCGCAAAGTGTCACGCCTCTCACGCCCTATCATCCTAGGGTCTGCCAAAAGCCTAGGGTTTCCTAAGTCCCAACTGACCTATCCCTAAGCTCTGATACCAACTTAATCTGTCACGCCCCGGGGTAACCAGAACCCGGGCCCGCCAACAGATCCGCCGTGTACACAGAATTTTCCATGTACACGAAGCGCTGGTAACCTGCTCAGATAGATAATATACAATAGAAGAGCATAACAGAGCTGAACTAATAGAACTAACAGTAATCTCAGACTGAAATAAACTGTAAACTGAAATAAAAGTACAATATACTCCCAGCTCACCATAAATAATACAACCAGCTGGCCACAGCCAGACCCAAAAGTAAACTACTATGTCTGAGATACAAAAGGGGAGTACAGTAATAGTCTAGCTAAACTCTCGCTCGGGGTAGACGATCTAGCTAGTCGGCGATCCTCTTACCTCGATCTGCTGCTGAAGGCCCAGCAGCTCCCACAGTCGACTCTGCAAAACAAAGGGGAAGAAAGAACAAGAAACAACAATGGGGGTGAGAACTACTAGATAAACCAGTAGCCTCCCCTAGTGGGTAAAACCTCTGATGCTGACGCACCCACTAGGAATAAAGAGGCAAAAAGGAAAGAACAGTGGTATGCAATAAAGACTGCTGAAAAGAAACTACCACTACTATGCCTCTAAATGCAGTGCCAAAAGATGACTGTATAGATGCAACTATAAAGCTGACTGCCCAAAGAAAACCCAATCAGTGGGCCAGGAAATACTGGCACTGCCTGCTCTGTCATCACTCACAACTCACCAACTGACCGGCACCCATCACGGTCTAAAAGCCTACTCCGGAGTGGCACTCGAGGGGAGCGACCCACACGAGTAAAGTATCTCTGTATCAATCATCACTGTAACCAATGTCTCACAATAGCAGGACTGGATCATGACCATGATCAAAGTGGGAATACTCCATCCACTAATGCAACCCCGATCCCCAATCTGATGTGATAACAACATCCGGTCAACCGCCCAAAATCCGCGGTCACCGCTGAACCCATAAGTCCCAATCTGATAAGGTAAAAACATCTGGTCAACCGCCTAACATCCGCGGTTGCCACTATGCCCCACAATCCCCCAAGACACCCAACTGTCCCAAACTCAAAGTCCAGACACCACTATCTCAAAATCCCGATCAGACTCGAGCATCATGCATCGATAGAGAAGAATAACAATAACACATGTTTTCTCCTAAGTCAAGTCCCATAATATAGTGCTGCAGTAAGATAGTGGCCTAACTAGATGTCCAATGAGCATGCAAGTGTTCTCTTTTAAAAACATTTAGAAAGGAGCTAAGTTTCATGTGAAGAATACTTTAGAATCATTTTAAAATATTGTTGGGTTACTAAATTGCATGCGGTTCACGATACAGCAATTGTCCAATTTCTTTGTCCCAGATTTATCACATAGAGGCTACTAAATTAATTTAGGGGCCAATACAATAGGTTTATATATCACAAGTTATCTATCACATGCATAGTTGGGAAACTCTTTTATTCCTAGTGTGCAAATCAACAAAGAGGGATACGCAACCACCCACCTCGAAAAGCGTGCACAATGTACCCAGAAAATACCCGCTGTCCTCTAAACACACCGTCAGCTGTAACAATGTCCTACAACATCACATAAGTGTACACGGTGTAAATATAACAATTTCTAAACACACATTTGCTGTTTTAAAATCAGCACGCAAAACGAGGAATTTTCACCTCTGTCCCGAGCTCCTAAAATCCCAGAAAAATCACGGTTGCGTTCCTCGCGAAAAATCACCCAAAATCGACTCTTGAATCACCCCGATCCGATATTCCTACGCGGAGAAATAATTCGTCGAAGTTGCCGCTGTCCAAAAATCCAAACAGCAAAATGGGGTGTCAAATCACCTCGGGAATCGTGCCAAGAAATCGGAATCCGAAGAAACTATCAACACGAAAAACGAAGCCCTACCTCTTAGGAACACACTGGCGAAGAAATCGTCGGAATCGGACCTCTGTACTGCGCAGGGGACTCCTCGGACTGAAATGCGACGATAACGGGCCGAAATGGGGGAAAACCGAGGCACACTGTAAAATCCGGAACGCCGCTGTCGATCTTCCCGAAAATCTGGGAACGCACCACGAGGTAGAAAAATGTGAGAGGAACAACTTCTCTTCTCACACCTCTCCCTGGATCTCTCTCTTTCTCTCGGAAAAAGCCCAAGAAAGAGAGGGGAGGGGCCTTTAAATAGGCCCAACAAACAATTGGAGAAATCCCCACTGTGTCCCCACTTTCGGGCGCAGTGGGGATTTCGGGCTGCTACAGTGCGGCCCGGCCCACCAATTTCGGGCGGCTACAGTGCGGCCCAGCCCAACCCGGGCCGCACACGGGATCCCACCCCGTCCAACCGTCCGTCCAACCCGGCCCTGGGCCCGCCACGCGTCCGCCAAACAGGCGGCAGCCGTGCGGGCCCAGCGGGGACGCGCCACGCGTCCCCCTGCGGGGCGGCGGGGTGGGTGGCGCCCGCCAATGGCGGGGCGCCACGTGGCGGCCGCTTCCCCGCCCGCCACGCCCGCCGGGCGCCGCCTGCGCACCTGCGCCGCGCGTGCGTACGGCCACGTGCGTACGGCCGCAGGTGCGCGCCCGCGGGTGCACCCCGCGCACCTGCGCCAACCAACCCGGGGCCGCCACGTGGCGCGCCCCGGTGCACCGTGCACCGCGCCCATCCCCGCGCCTGCCCGGCCTGCCCGCGCTGCCCGCGCACCCTCCCGTGCGCCGCGCGCCCTGGACCGGACCAACGGGCGCCTGCCACGTGGCCCGCCGGTGCACCGTGCACCGGCGGCCCGCTCCGTGGACCGAGAGCCGTGCGCCGGCCCAATAACAAGGCGCCACGTGTCCCGGCCGGTCCACAGATCCCCCCATGCACCATTTTGCGCAGAAAACTTCCGGGGGTCCGTTTTTTGGGCATCCGGACTCCAAATTAAATAAGTAAATAGCCGTTTTCAAGCGTTTTTCCGCGCTGAATCCAAATACGGCCTCCGTTTAGCCTGATTCCACTCCTAAAATTTGGCAAAGTCAGCCGAAGGTCAGGCTCGCTTCCAAATCCACTCTAAGCCCAAACAACACATCCCTTTGACATGTTGGGGCCCAACACACCAACACCAGGTGTTCCACACCCCAAACAGGGGAAAACACAGAGGGAAAAACTGGGACACTACAGAACTACTGTGGGAGGTAGTTCTCACACCCGTCGTGGTGTCTTTTTTCCCAGGGACTTCTGCTCCGGTTCCTGTTGCTCCAGTTGTTGATTCTGCTCCATCTGACCGAGGTGAGGGAGTCGCGAGATAGATCCCTTCCAGTCATCCTCTGAGAGAGAGTAGATGTGATGATCCGGACTCCCGCAGGAACTGTGCAACATTAAACAGTGACTGCGGGGAGCTTGTACAGTGCTTCGGAGCTTGTAGAAACGAAATTGGATATTTAAAATTGACTCTGCACGAAAATCGGAGCAAATGGGATTTTCCGGGAGCTTTTTAAAAAATTTTGGATGAGAATTTGGCGAAACGGACGGCAAAATCGGACTCAGCACGCGAAAACGGTCAAAATGGTATATTCACTTTATTTTCGGCAAAAATTACTGTTCACCGGAATTACTGTTCCGGCCGGCCGGAATTACTGTTCCGGCCGGCGGCGGCCGCCGGCGAGCGGCGGCGGGCGGCGGCGCACGGCGGCGGGCAGCGGCACAGCGGCGGAGCGCGGAGGCGCGCAGCGCGGGCAGGCGCGGGCAGGGCTCGGGTGCGCGGTCCATGGGCCTGGCGTGCACCGGGAGCACCGAACATTTTCCTTGCCACGTGTCGCTTCCCCATTGGATGGCCGGCTTCTAGAAGCGTCTAGATGGATGACACGTGGCGGCACCCCGTTGGCTGACAGATCCGGAAGACCCGGCGCGCGGACCGCCATGTGCACCACGTGGGACACGTGGCAGCCTCCCAGTGGCCCTTGCACCGGCTGTTTCCTGTTCGGGCAACGCGTGGCGCGTTTTGGTTGGCCCGTTTTGGTGTTTCGTGTTCGGATCCGATCCTTTGTGGGAATATTCCCTTTTTGGCCCATTATATAAGAGATTCCCCACCCCCTCTCATTTGCACCTCGTTTTGCGAGCTTTGGAGAGAGAATCAAGAAAGTGCCAAATACAAAAGTTGTTCCTCTCTCTCTCTTCTTTCTCTCTCTACAATCTCAGGAATTTAGGAGTTACAGATAGTGAGATATCTGCGACGCGGCACACTGCGACGATTTTTCTTTAGGCCCATTTCCCGTCGCAGTTCCGTCGAAAATTCACTGCGGGCTAACCAGGTGGAATTTTTGGACGATTTTTGCGACAGCGCGACCGTAAGAGGTAGGGCTTCGATTTCCGTGTTGATCATTTTGCTCCATTTCGTACTTTTGGCATAGTTTTTAGGTCCTCTTTTGACCCCCTTTTTGCTGTGGTAATTTTTGGACAGCACCGACTTCTCCGATTTTTATCTTGACGTAGGAGCGTCAGATCGAGGCGTTTAAAGAGTCGATTTTGATCTACTCTTCGCGAGGAACGCAACCGTGATTTTTCTGGGATTTTAGGAGCTCATTTTAGAGGTGAAAAATTCCTCTTTTCCCGTGCTGTCTGAAAAACAGCAAATATTGTACTTTTTGAGATTTGTATTTATACCGGGAGCGTTGATTTGCAGGATTTGAGGACTGTGGACAACCAGGAGACTACCTGGGGTGTTGTTTGAGCTGTTCGAGGTGGGCGGTTGTTGCTTACCTCATTTTTGACAAGCTCACTGGGATTACTAGAAATCCCCTAAAATATGACAATTAATGAGAACCATTGGGACAAATTAATATGACAATGACAAGGACCGCTGGGACGAACTAAAATTTAATTGATGAGAACAATTGGACAACTAACATGACAATTGATGAGAACCATTGGGACTACTAACAGGACTACTAACAGGACTACTGACAGGACTACTGACAGGACTACTAACAGGACTACTAACAGGACAAACTAACAGGACTCCCCTAAAATTTAATATAACCCCACAAATGATATGATGACTTATATTGGGACACTGTGATTGAGACAAAGGCTATGATCTCGCATGCAAATGACTTTTATTCAGTAAATCAATTGTTTTAAACCTTTGACACTATTTTTACAACTTTTAAAAATAAAGACAGTTGCATGCATGCCCGGACATCAGGTAAGGCCACTATTCATTGCTACACTATCATATTGGGATTTGAACATGTTTTATTGTTGTCCTTTGCATTCAGATGTTGTTGCTCAAGTGTGAGCAGGGGTTCGGGATAGTGTAGCCAAGGTTGTGCTAGATTGTGGACTTGTGGGGTATTGCGGTGACCGCGGACAGTAGGCGGTCGACCAGATGATTATCCTTGCATCAGATTGGGGTTGAGTTCGGTTTATTGCGTCAGTTGGGGATTGGTTTTCCTAGTGGATGGTTTTCCCACTTTGATCATAATCATGATCCAGTCCTGCTGATTTATGACACCTCTGATACTTATTACTGAGATACTTTACTCGTGTGGGTCGCTCCCCTCGAGTGCCACTCCGGAGTGTGTTACAACATTATCCCCTATCGGCACCCCCGATTTGGCCAACATTATCCCCTATCGGCATACCCGATTTGGCAAATACTATTCCCCATCGGTGTTATACCCGATTTGGCAAGGCACGCAGGAAGTACCAGTTTTGCTAGTGACACCAGATTGAGTTCATTCAGACAGGCATTTATACACTGATTCATACATTTAATTATTCTATTGCTTGGCATTTAGAGGCATGGTGGTGGTAGTTTTCTTTTTCAGCAGTCTTTATAGCTTACAACTGTTCTTTCCTGTTGCCTCTAGTAGTCCTAGTGGGTGCGTCAGAGTTGAGGTTTTACCCACTAGGGGAGGCTACTGGTTTATCTGGTAGTTCTCACCCCCATTGTTATTTTTCTGTCCCTTTCTCCCCCTTTCTTTTGCAGAGTCGTCTGCGGGAGCCGCTAGGCCATCGGCAGCTGATAAAGGTAAGGGGATCGCTGAATAGATAGATCTCCTGTGAGGCTGAGAGCTATTAGACAGATAATGCACCCTCCATTCAGACTGTGATATTCTCCTTTTATTTTGGGTCTGGCTTCCGCCAGCTAGATGTACTATTTTGGTGAGCTGGGAGATTATTGTACTTATTACAGTTGTATTTGTATTTCCAGTCTGAAATACTATGTGGTTCTTCTATTCAGCTCGATATTATGCTCTTTTACTGTTCATATTATATCGGAGCAGGTTACCAGCGCTTCGTGTACGCGGGAAATCCCGTGTGCACGGCGGATCTGTTGACGAGCCCGGGTTCCGGGGCGTGACAGTAGATGCACCCCTTACTAGTTGCTGAGAGTGTTATGTTGAGTGACTCTTGTAGTGAGGTATCGAGTTGTACCTTTCTTTTACTGCAGTTGAGAGAGACTCCTGTATTTGAGGTGAGGTTGGCCTGTATTATTTTAGAGCTGCAGTTGTATTTTATATCTTTTATTTCAGCTTTTACTATTTCAGCTCTGATATCTGCTAGTGTAGATGATTCTTTTGCAGGTTAGTCGCTACGTCTATACGGGGATTCCCGTATGGGCGGCGGATCTGTTGGCGAGCCCGGGTCGCAGTATCGACCCCGGGGCGTGACAATTAATGCCCTGCCGCTTTTATGATTTGAGGAATTGTGCTCCAGTTGTACTTGAATGGATTGGTAACAAGATTCTCCAGGAATTTTATGGTTTACTCCGAGAGCGACTTGGAGCACGAGGAGCACTTGTGGATGTGCTACCATGCCTGTGTGGACGAAGCTGTATGCCACGTTTTTGAGATACAAGTTTTAGCTTTGAGAGCATACCTTCTTGGGTCAAATTGTTCGAGCCGTAGGGGCGGCGGTGGAAATCCGGCCAATATGGATACTATTTGGGAATTGGCCGAGATCGATAATTATTGTTGAAGTGAGGAGCTTCTTGGACTTGGCAGTGCCAGGAGAGCATGGCGAATGGATGATGAGACTGATACCAGCGCCGATTTTTGTATTATCAGAGTTGGGAGAGGGATCTGCGAGTTTTAGTGATGCCTCCTTTAGTGACTGTGGAATTGCCGTTGAATTATTGTTGAGCATTCTGGATTACCCCGACAGGGCCACTGTGATGGCAGATACCTGGAGCAGGAGAGCTGTCTGGGATTGAGTTTGATGATTCCACAGCGGGCGCTGTGTGGACTGTTGAGACAAACATGGCTTGTGGTTGTGTCCCTGAGGATTCCTTTGGATGATAGACCGCGGCTGAGTAGTTCACTCGATGGTCAAGATTCGGGAGTGACCGAGTGAGGACCCCTCATTGTTAGGGCTCTTTTCCTTATTGGATGATAGTGTGGGCATGCTTCGGGTTGCCTTGGTTGAGTTGACACAGGATGTGGTTTGGTGCGTGTTGCACTAGTGGCGATTTCCTTTTTCCCCAGCCTTTTTGTGGAGCCCCTTCGGTTTTTCACGTCTTAGCTCAGGAGTATTTTCCTTTTGGATTCCTCGCCCGTGAGTTACTCGCCCTATTTGAGATCTAGGAATGTTTGGAGTACGAGGGACGCCCGCTGCGAATTCTGGCTCGTGAGATTAAAGGTTTGCCCAACCGGGCTATGCCGTACTGGTTGTTGCTGTTGTTGTTGTTGAGGAGTAATCACGGGGAGTGAGTGGTGTCTCGGGAGCTGGAGACGTTATTGATGGATACCTACCCATGGTATTTGTGACTCCTAGTGGATTGAGCTAGTTTCGAGGACGAAACTTTCTTTTAGTGGGGGAGGATGTGAGGACCCGGATCCCCACGATGAGTTTACTGATTGATTGGCAGCTTCTGGAGGCCTACGTGGTGTGTCGGTGGTGTTTGTGCACAATTTGGACACAAGTGATGGACTTCGGGCTTAAAATGGATCACGTGAGTGATCGGAGGACCCTGTCGGATGTTTAGAAGTAGTTTCGCGCGAAGCGGATATTAAAAATGGACTCGGCACGAAGTTTGGACAAAAAAACACCTTTTCGGATGCCTTCGGCAATTTTCAGGGTTGGAATTTGGCAAAACGGACAGCGGATTTGGATTCAGCGCGCGAAAACGATGAAAATGGACTATTTACTTATAATTTTCGGAGCCCGGATGACGTGCACGGATTTCGAGGCACTTGGCACTGTTCCGGCGGCCGGCGGGCAGCGGCGGCGACGCGGGCTCGGGCAGGAGGCGGAGCGCGGTGGCGCGGGCTCGGGCACGCGGCGGAGCTGGCACGGGCGCGCGGCAGGCGCGTGGTGCACAGGGGTGGCATGCCACGTGTCATTTTCCTATTGGTTGCCTTGGGACACGTGGCCGCGTAGGATGGGTCGGTGCAGTGGACTGGGACCACGGAGCAGGTTGGGGCTGCCTCGGGGTGCGTGCCTGGTAGGGGTCGCAGGCGGCGGCGCAGGCGCTCACGTGGGCGCGCTGACCACGGTTTCCCGCGCAGAGGCGCGCCACGCGTCGGCAGCAGGGCGTCACGTGAGCGCCGCACAAGCGATAGGGAACACGATTTTTCCCTGTATTTGAACACGATGAATAAATCTCCATGTCCAAACACAGTGAATAGTTTATCGTGTTTCATATATTAACTCTTAAGACATGGTGAATAATTTATCATGTCTAAACTATTTACTATATTTAAAGTAATTTATGAAATTTGATAGAACCATTTATCGTGTTTAAAGTAAATTTTGAAATTTGAGAACGTGAAGAGAAGTCGAAGAGAAGAAGGTAAAGCGGGAATAAAAAATTTATATTTGAAGTAATTTTTCGAGATTTGATGGAAAAGGAGAAAAAAAACGATGAGATAAAGTGTAATTTTTTTGAAGATGTGATATACCGGAAGAGAAGGAGAAAAGAAGGAAGCAAAATGGGAATGAAAAATTCGTATTTGAATTAATTTTTGAGGGCTTGATAGACGAAAAAGAAAGATAAGAGACGAAGAAAATCTGAAATACTGTAAATCATTTACCGTGTTTATCAACTTAAACACATGCGCCTACATGACACTTGTGTGACCATACCAATTTTGCAAATATAAATTTAATAAGACTATTTGTAAAAAAAAAAATTATTACATTACTAATTATAAAAAAAAAAGTCCTATCGAATTATTAAAATTATTTTAAGATTTTAAATTATTTTCAATTTTTTAAATATTTCTGTTGCTAAAATAATTTTTATATATTATTCAAATTATTTTGAAGGATTTTTTAAAAATCTAATTATATAAAAATATTTGAGTAAAAATATAGGAAAATGATACGAATATTTTTTGAGAGTAGAGGAAAGCGGGATTTATTAAAGAGAAAGTTCTGCGTTTTAGAGAGAGAGAGGGGGAAAAGGAGGAAGGAAGAGGGATGTGAGAAAAAAAACGGATTAGCTGAGTATTAATCCCAGCCATCCCTGTTAGAGGTGTATGATGTACACCCCTAACAAGGTGTACCCGTAGCACTACTGTAAATATATATATCTAATGTTATGAAGTAGTGCTATTTGTACACTCTTGTTTGGTTAGCGAAAATTAAATTTTTATTAAAATTAATTATATATTAGAAGGATTTATAATTTTTTTTTAACCGTATCTATATGCAGCAATACTATCGAATTAATACTTAACGAATTATACGTCCTTCCTGACCTAAAAAAAATAATTAATACTAAATGTAAATTCCAAATAGGATTCATATTTTATATTTGGGGCAATTGCCTACGTACCCCTAAAAATTTCTCTGTTTTTAGATTTACCCCTCTTAGAAGGCTAATATTAAAACTACCCTTCTTACGTTCCAACTTCTTTCCAAAATACCCCTGAAGTTAAACTCTGTTAGTGTATCGTTTGAAACTGCCGTTATCTGTGTATAATTACTATTTTGCCCTTTCAAATATACCATAAACCCTAAAACCCTAAACCCCTAAACCCTAAAACCCTAAACCCTAAACTCTAAAACCCTAAAAAATCATAAACCCTAAAAC
The DNA here is from genome assembly GCA_029168755.2 of Tillandsia fasciculata. NCBI lineage: Eukaryota > Viridiplantae > Streptophyta > Magnoliopsida > Poales > Bromeliaceae > Tillandsia > Tillandsia fasciculata. Next base: position 326,813 of record JAQOTM010000162.1, read on the forward strand.
CCTAAAACCCTAAAAAACCCTAAACCCTAAAACCCTAAACCCTAAACCCTAGAACCCTAAAAAACCCTAAACCCTAAACCCTAAAACCCTAAAAAATTCTAAACCCTAAATCTTAAACCCTAAACCCGGGGGCAAAATAGGTATATCTGATAATTTTCAACTCCGATTATTATTTAACTCTAGTTTAACCCTAGTTAACTTAACAAAGGGAAACGGTAGGGGTATTTTTAATAACGGTGGAACGTATGAAGGGTATATTGGAAAGAAAAAAATAAGAGGGGTAAATCAGATATTTCTTCATATTTCAGGAGTTCACAGGCAATTATCCCTTTATATTTTATCTATTCAACAATAAAGTAAATTTTACGTTCACGTCCGACCTTAAAATATGATAGAATGTATGATATATAGGTAGCATAGCTCAGCAAAAAATTTTACCCTCGATTCTCGTCCCCGACTCCTCGCCTTCCCCCACCCCACTCCGCTCCGCGCACCGCTCGCCGTCGAAACCCATCTGCGCCGCGCGCCGCTCGCCGTAGGAACCCCCGGGCCGCGCGCCGCTCGCCATCGGAATCCCCCGGGCCGCGCGCTGTCTTCCTCGCCACCAAGCAGTTTGTGAGTTTGTGTACTAATTTATAGTTTATGTGAGTGAAATTAACATTTGCTATTATCTGCATGTTCAACTCTAAGTGCCAAATTTTCATTTCTCCTTTTCTAATTTTGATTCTATTTATAACAAAATTTTCTTATATCTATGGTAAATAGATGGTTAATAGTTGTCGTGTTTTTCACACAAAACATCTTTCTCTCTAATTAAGTTGTTGTTACATTCATTAATTTGCTTGCTATTGTCAGAACCAATGGAGAGTGGTTAATTACTTAGGGTTAGGTGATGCTTTATGGATGATTAATTGATGGGTAATTCGTTTCTGCCCCTGTTGTTAGTAGATGGTAGTAGCATAAATCTAGAGAAAAAAGTTTAATTTAATAGCCGAATTTTTTATCCCGAATTTTTAATTGGTGAACGTATAATTTTCATATAAATCGTGTATCCGAATAATTGGCAAATCCGTTTTTTAAACCGTATTTTTTTAGCGCCTGTTTGGATTGGGGATAAAGGGGGATATCCCCCCTTTATCCCCAAACATGTTTGGGATATCCCCGTTTGGGGATATCCTCCCAAACGGGGATATCCCCGGGTTTGGGGTGGGGATATCCCACCCCAAACCCTACAACCCCCAACCCCCCAGGTTTAAACCCCCTCTCTCTCCTCCCTCTCTCTTCCGTGATCATCACTCCTTACACCCCGTCCCTTCCCAAGGCATGCCTTGGGAAGGGGCGTTTCCCTTTTTTTTTTTTTTTTTTTTTTTTTTTTTTTTTTTTTTTTTTTTTCTTTTTTTTTTCTTTTTGTTTTTTTTTTTTTTTTTTTTTTTTTTTTTTTTTTTTTTTTTAAAAAAAATAAAATTTTTTAAATTATAAAAAATATTTAAATTTAAATTTTACATTTTATAAATTTAATTTTTTTTAATTTTATATTTTAATAAATCTAAAAATTTATTTTTTTTTTAAAAATTATTAATTTTAAAATTTATACAATATTTTTATAATTTTTTAAAATTTTATAAATTTATAAATTAAAATTTTTACTCCTACTTAACATTTTAAAATTACATTTTTTTTTACTTTGACTTAAATTTTTGTAAAAAAGTTTAATTTGTTATATGTAATGTTAAGTGGTCTGTTAATTAAAAACTCGTATTTTCCGGGTATGATGTAATTTGAAATATTATTGTGAGATCGTTATTGTTTGAATTAAATTAAATTTTTAATCGTGAAATATTATAATTTCTAATCGTTAAAATTATTTTTAAGACAAATAAAATTAAATAGAATTTATATAGTATATAATTAATTAAATATAATATATAAGATTTGTTATAATTAAATAATTCTAATACATTCTTTAATTATCAAATTTATAATATACATAAAAGTAAAGGTCACATCGTCATTAAACATAAAAGTCAACTTTATACCTCTTATTCTTCATCCCCAATCCAAACACTACTTTTCTTATACCAGGTTTAAACCAGGTTTAAGCCTCATTCCCAACCAAACACAATTTAGGTTTATACCAGGTTTATCCCTTACTTTATACTTATACCTGGTATAACTCATTCTGGCTTATCCCCAATCCAAACGATACCTTAATGAATTTAAAAATTAGGATACGAATTTTATCTGTATTATACCTGTACCAAATTTTTGCAATCTGAATTAACTAACTATGCTTGAAGCCTCGAACACTTAGGCCTTGTTTGTATCGTGTTTTATTTTTATTTTTTAAATAGAATTTTGTATATTATAAGGTGTAGGAGTCTGCAGTGGGTTGCTTGTAAATTTCTTGTAATTCTTTCTTGAAAGTATTTACTTGGCAATAAAAAGTAAAAACTTAAAATAATTTTCTTTTGCTTTCAAATTTTTTTTTTAAACAAGTACCACTTAATCGGATGCTTTATAAACTAGCTAACTATAACTACGAAAGAAAAGTCTTTCTTCGAACATATCAAATTATATAGAGTTAGTGTTTAAAAAAATAAAAAAAATGGCAGCGATACCAAACAAGGGACCCTGACTTTCATATGATTCCCTTTTGATGATTTTTGCCCTGAAACTTAAGTTGTTATGCATTTTACTTTTTGATGATCTTATGCTTATAATTCATATGCTTTTGACATCAAAGTTCTCTATATGTTTGTGCATTTCTAGTTAACTTCATACCTGTCTTTATTTGGACTCATCAAGATTTTGTTCTTTACTTTTTACATATGCTATTTTGTTTTTTAACATTATCATATATATTGTTTGGTTACTTTTCTTCTCTTCATTTTTTCTTTTCGGAACATGACTATTTGGTTACTTGTAAAATGTTTATTGTGATTATATGATTTTAAAGAGTTTTTAGTGTCATATAACAATTGTTAGAAAGTATTTTAAAGAGTTGTGCTTCTCTCCTCTCTCAGGCGTACCCTTGCCCCTTGCACCTTGCACCTTGCGCCTAGGCTCTAACAGCCTTTTGCTCCTTGGTGTGCCTTGGGCTTTTCCAAACATTGCCCTGTAGCCGCCACGCCTCTGCATTAGGCTTCAGTCATGACTGCTGCCCAATTCAAACTATACTCGGGTATATACTACTCTGACACTCTACTTTCTCCATGTCTCTCTTTGTAAGTCTTTATTCCTTGACTCTCTCTTTGTAAGTCTTTATTCCTTGACTCTCTCTTTGTAAGTCTTAATTCCTTTATTCTCTCTCCGTAATTAATTCCTTTACTCTCTCTCTTTATATTTAAATGGCCACAGATGATGTCAGCCTCGTTGTTGTCCTCCTCGACACCAACCCCTTCTTTTGGGCTGCCTCCGCTAGTGGCAACCTCCCCTTCTCCAACTTTCTCAATCAAGTACTTGTCACATCCACCCTCTTTTCTTCCCTTTTTATACCTTCTTCCTTTTTAACTGAATTTTCTTTCACCCCTAGGTCATTCCATTTTTGAATTCTCTTCTCCTCCTCAACCAACTCAACCAAGTGGTTCTCATTGCCACCGGCGTCAACTCCTGCGGCTACATATTTGACTCCGCTGAAGCAGGAGGACGAAACTCTACCGATGCTGCGAATGTGGCCGCCATCTCCTCCACCATCCTTAATAGGGTGGAGAATTTTGTCACTAAGGATGTTCGCTTGGCAAAGGGATCTGATATAGCGGCTGCCGGGGGTAACGGCATATCATCACTCCTTTCAGGCTCGCTATCCATTGCTCTTTGTTGTATCCTTTACAGATGTTTGTTTAAAGTTGGTATCTTTCTGTGTGTAAATGGGCTTGGAAGGTTTTGTTGCTTCTTTGATTCGAAATAATGTAGATATACAAAGGGTTTTCCGATCTGGTGCTCGCCATCCCGAGCCTCGAGTAAGTGTTCAGCTGCCTAATTTATTTGTACTGATTTTTTATGCTTTTTTTGGCATCATCTTTGTTTGTGTTGTTATAGACTTTCTTTACGATATCTGATCGAAGAATTCTCACAATGATAAGGCCTACTTGATATAGTTTGCTATAAATGAAATCTTGATTGAATAAATTATATGAAGAATACATAAGGTAAGAACATCATCCCATATTTAATGGTTTAAATGAGATTCGAGGAACTTTTTGGGTTATGGAATCATTCCAATGGTTTTTGCGTTTATAATGAAAAACATTTTCTTGTGTCCTTTCATTTTTCTCATTGTAATTTTACTGATGCTTATTGAAAGTTGCTATACTAACATTGCAAGGCAGATTTTATGCCTGCAGGGTTCTCCAGATGGACCTGAACAGTATGTACAGAATGGTTCTACTTGCAATGTTGATGACTTGTTTGACTTCAACTATGTGATGGTGAATTTGCAGATATGTAGCAGTAATGAATGCAATATTTTCAGCACAGCGCTCTATGGTAACTATTATGACCATCTAGAACTGTAACAGAGTTATAGTTATCACTTATCACATTATAATTTCCTGATTGTTTATTTGTCATCTGAACTGTACTCAATAGATGATTCTGTAAGTGCTGATAAAACTAGTGTTGGTTCAACTAGCTAGTGATCTTTATGCAGCTAGTGATCTTTATGCTTTTAGTTTAGCTTTCAACTCTAAATCGAATCAGCTAGGGAGAATAACATTTCTCCTATTGTGGAAATATGCTCTAATGGATTTTATGAATTCAGCATATAGCAAGAGATTAGTACTTGGATTAGCTTATTATGGGCTGACGATCATGGAAATATCTCCAAAATTGTTTTAACAGTTTAATATACATTGTTTCTATCAATTAGTTTGATGCCTTGACTGTTTCATAGAACTGATACACAATTTATTTGTTTTTTCCCTCTAATTTTTGGTAAATTTTTTTCTCAACTATTTTGGCATAGATTTCAGTAATCTGTCGTCATTTTTACTTGGTTAAGGTTCATACTATTATTCTTTGTAATTTGATATATAGGTAATGGTTTTCTGAATTATTTTGCTAAGCTAGGTAGGGAATGTTCTTACAAATTAAGGCCTCGACAACCACTACAACCATGACATTCACGACCGGTTTCATCTTCTCCAAGACACTTTGAGACCGATATAGTTTTGACTAGAGTATAGCTTAAAGATGCTATGGCTACAATTAAGTTGACTATGCGTCATTGATGCATACTATCTGCAATACTAGCATGCTGACTTGCTTTTGTTCCCAAAGCAAGTCAGCATGCTTTTGGGAACAAAAGCATCCATACATTTATGTTTTTATTTTTTTCCAAAATATCTATTTTGTTGTTGGATTATCTTTGTAGGGTTCTCATCATGAATCAATATCTCAATCCATTCTCCCACAATAATTGAAGAGTATCATAAAAGTATCAAAGCCTTATCTGCCATCATTTAACCTCTATATGAATTTTAACTTTGGTACCATTCTTCTACATTTTTGATAATTGCAGGCTATATGCCCAATTTCGCTATGTTTTGTGAAGAGAGATGTAGGAGCTTATTTGTAAGATCTCAAGTCAGAATGTTAGTTAGACTTAGTGATGATTTGGTCAAATCCATATTTAATCTTAGAAATCTTTAAAACCTTAGACAAACAAAATCTAGTAAAAACTGGATTTGGCTAGGAATCATAGTATAGTGGAATGGACAAGAAAGATTAAGGAATGGAGTCTTTTAGTGGTTGAATTAAAGTTATGAAAATAAAGGGTAAATTATACAGATCTGAAAACAAAGGGTAAATTATACAGATCGTCTGGAGATAATAGGGTGGTCCTTAAACTTTAGGCCCATTTGAAGTCTCAAACTTTTGCAAGTGCTGCTATCAAAGTCCTACCGTTAGGCTCTGTAGAAACCAAGATTTTTGAATAAATAATAATTCGGAAGGTTGGCTTCTTTCGTAAAGCAGAGTAGTTTTTCAGTGAAACAAAATTGCCACTCCCTAGGTCTGGTAGTGCCAAAAGTCATGGAAGGGATCGTTCTACGACTTCATGCGATAAAAATATGTTTTGGAGAGAAAATGTAAAAAGGGGTACTCGAGGTGTTTTGGACTTTTTTTTGGAAAAAGCGTAACATTTTATGTGCCAAATTGCATGAATAGAGAGATGCTACTATGCGAAATACACGCAATGGTGAGTTCTTGATAAGAATCTCAAGGTTTGGAGGACTAAAAAGCAATTTTTGCAAAATGAGAAAAAGGAGAATTTTGCGAAAAGTTATCATTTCATGTGAGAATTTTTTTTTTTTTCGCAACAGAGGCTTTCTGTGTGTAAGGGATTGAGAGTGGACCAATGATCGAAAAAGAAAATTGTAGGGACTAACATGCAATTAAAGATAGAATAGAATACCCTAATCCTCTCCTCTCTCTCTCCTCTCTCCCTCCCCTCACTTAGCCGCCGCCACCTGAGGGCTCCGCCGGCGCGGCGCCCATCGCTGACGATCTTCCTGGTCGGCAGAGAAGGCTTACCCGAGCCTATCTCTCCTCGGATCCTTCTAGATTGCCAGATCTCTATCTCTCTCTCTCTCTCTCTCTTCTCTCTCTCTATCTCTCTCTCTCTAGTCTAGTTGTGGTCGCCATCGTCACCGCAGTCGCTGGTCTTCCTCGGTCTT